>BPMX01000008.1:598965-762372 GCA_019972555.1 Ustilago shanxiensis | reverse complement strand
GGTGCAAATGTCCATGTCTCTTCCGCTGCCAATTCCAATGACTCTACTTCTGCAGCATTCTCTTGCATTGGTGACGGTATTGGTACTGGTGATGGTAGGGTTACAGTTGTGATGGCAGACGCAGATGGCTGACAGCGCTGCATGCCTTGGTGTCTCTTGAGACCTGCCGCATTGGAGGCTACCTGACCGCAGCTGCACGCCACCAGGCCACAACTTGCTGCTGCTTCCTGACTGACATGATCATTAGCATGGTTCTTGCGGAAGTGGTTGAGGATGTTGGACTGCGCATACGTGAAGGTACAGATGGGACATTGAACGTAGCTCATTTTGCAGACTCTGTAGATCAGGGGGATGGAGAGGATCTGGGGACGGCTCACCTTTTTCAACTTTTTGGCGTGTTGAAATTGTAAACAACCTAGGTTATTTTGAAATGACCTAGGTCTTGCACGTCTTTGAAATTTGTAATTACCTACGTTAAATTGAATACAGAATTCCCGCAATTTTCAAATCAGCCCAGGTTCTTTTGCTTGAGGCGTCTCAAGCACATACGGTTAGGGCATCAAACCCTAACCCTAAGGCTTTACTCGGATCTGGTGCATAACCCTGACGGGAAGTTGCTTGATACGCACTCGGCTTGGAAGCCTACCTCAACTCAACATGGCCATCCCGGGTGATCAAGTTGCCACCACAAACCGTCATGTGTCACCTCGACCCAAGCATGAGGTCGGACTCACACAGGCTTATTGTGCTATTTGCTTGAAACAACTGGCTTTTCCTTGCGTGATTGCGTGAGAACTGTTTATGCAGATCAACGACTGCTCATACTTTTACTCATTGAAAAAGCGCCCAAAGGCCGGATCGAACAGATCGAGGTCGCATGGTGCAGCCTTAGCTCGAAGGGTAAGTTACATTCTCTAAAGCCAGAGATCGTCGGTGCTAAGACCTCTGCGTGTCCACATACTTGTCGAGTTGAGATCGATAGATCCACTATCCACCTCGATCAGCTCGCCGGTCATGGTCTGTCGGATCGCTCGATCGATACCTAGAGAGACTTTGATGGCAGGAGGAGTTGCTTTGTACTCTTGGAGCGCGGTTCTATCCTCTCCATGAATCAGCGCCAGGACGTTGTGCGCCGCCACCTCCGCCTGATCCCAAGCTGTGTGTCCTGCATTGATCGCGCCGAATGCATCAGCTGCATCACCTATCACGAAGATGCGATCGTTGCTTGTCAGTTGCAATGTAGGATCCACCTTTGCCATTCCGGACTCGTTCAAAGCGGCCGAGCCGAGCAGCGATGTGTTTGGTGTCTGGCCTAGACAAAACAGCTAGATGAGTCGAACGTGAGTCAAGGCATGCGGGAATGATTGTCAGCACTTTCGTTCAGGTCTGTATCTTTGCTGAAGCGACGTCTTCGCGATGTCCGAAGCACTTACCGTGAGATCACCTTGAAGCTGACGTCCGTCAAGTAGCTTGAATGACTTTTTGTCTTCGCTGACGGAGGCAAGATCAACACGACTACCGAGGACCAGCTCGACCCCAAGCTCTTGAAGTCTCTCCGCTGCCTTCTCGTGCATCCAAGGGTTGAATCGCGGTAAGAGATGGGGGCGGGAATGCGTCAATGTAACCTTCTTAGAGTCACCGTAAGTTACTGCAATGTCTGTTGCTAGCTCTGTCGTGTGCGATTGAGGAGGTAAGATAGCGTCAGTGGGCATGGTGAGCTCAACTTCGTCGGTCAACGTGCGGGCGGCAGCAGGGCTGATTCGGTCATCTGCTGCGCATTGTAGTATACTTACGGACGCCAAGAGCACCTCCTCCTACAATCACGATTGATTTTGCCTGCTCGACTCGATCCTGTGCATCTCGAAGCCACTTGACTCCCATAGTCTTGCTGCCGTCGTGGTGTGAAACATGAGCACTGTCGCTCCAGACGTTAATCGGATCAGGGAGATGGCTGCCAAGAGCGTAGACAAGAAAGTCCCAGTGAAGCCATTGCACGCCGGCCTCTTTGTCATCTATCAGCTCGAACGCGACCCTTTGGTCTTCTTGATCAATCTGCAACACGTTGGCATGGACCAGTGCATGCCCGTTACTTCGTCCCAGCGCTGGCTTGAAGATGTTGGTGTATGGAATGAAGACCTTGTGTTCGTGACCTCGTACAACGCTCATTCGTGGGAAGGCGTAGAGATGATTGGCATGCGTATTGCGCTCCAGCACAACTACGCGCCAACCCTCAGGCAGGCTGGGAAGCAGCACCTGGATAGCCCGATGGCCAGCATACGAAGCACCGAGAACGGCGATGGTCTTGACACCAGAAGGATGTGTTGGATTGATCGTCATTCCTGTCAGAAGTGCCGCTATTAGCGCGAAAGGAATGAGCGTACGGAGAGCAAGGTGGCGAGAGGTGAGTGGGTTGGCAATCAAAGGTTGAAGGCAGAAGGCAACGGAGTGGAAGGGACAGAGTATCCTCAAAGGACACAGGGCGCGGCCAAGGTCGGCACGTTTGCCTGAGAACGTTGTCATAGAAGCAATGAGCCAACAAGTAGGCGGCACAGACGCAGCCTGAGGCACGACTGGGGAGAACTGCTACTTGCCAACACAATCAAGTTGGAGCTGGCAGAATTACCGCTCTCCTCAGCTTGGCATCCGCGACTACATGCTTCTTCATCCCATCAACAGAGCAGGGTGTGCAAGAAGAGGGCCTTGTCGGTCTTCTTCTCCAGTCTGCTGTGTAATTCTTCGGTCTTTTCAGCCGCTTTCTTTGCTGCTGGTTGTAGTGACCTTGAACAACCAATGAAAATCCGACGTGACGGCTCGCCTCTGTGCCTCGGTTACAGCCTGCAGGCGACCTTGTGACTTTTTGATCCGGTAATCAGATAAGACCAAGAAAACAGGCATGGGGAGCGCATAGGTCAGGAGCGGAGTGTCAAATTCGGCTTTTTTCTTCGGTTTCCGCCGCCGTCCCCTTTTTTTTTCTTCTGTTCTCTTTTTCCACTGCACTTCGTCTAGCCGCCACACACCCAGGTTGCCAAGCGAGACTCTCTGACGCTGGATGTGAGAGCACAGTCTTTCCGAGGACCTGCCTAGTCGACAAATCTGCGGCTCACCTCTTTCCGCTCTCGCTCATCTTCCACTTCGATGTTGCGGTGGAACTCCAAAATCAATTTCCTTGTACTATGATGCCCGACAAGGACATGTAGGAAATGAAACCGATCCGAATCCAGCCAAACTCGGTTCAAGCGGAACTACCTCACGAACTTTCATGCTTCGTCCCTTCTGGTGTCAGTCAATCAGCAATCGACAAACGAACAAAGGTGCAAAAAAACAGCAACAGAACGAACAAAGGTGCAAAGACATAGCAACAGAGTGAATTACAAATTTTTTCTCTACAGCCACTGAATCATCTTGAATCGTTCAATCAATTGGCCAAACCCTGCCATAGAGACACAATCAGGTGACGTTGCTCCTACTTGCGGGTCCGTGAAAAGCGAGCAAAGAAGCTCTTCTTCTTGTTGATCTCAGCGTTCGGGTTGTCTTCGACATTTTCGATCACGCGACCAGAGTTGTCGGTGCCGTCAACTACGTTCTGTGTCTTTCCGAGATAGTAGTTAGGCATCAGAAGACCGGCAGCAAGAGGAATGAAAGCGAGAACCAGCGACGTGATGAAGATGGGCGTCATCGTCTTGCTGAGAGCGGCATTGATCTGGTTGCGCAAAGGGCTGTTCCAAGGATAGGTTGTCTTTGCAGAGGCTGGCCTTCCGTAGACCGTCTTTTGTTGAGCTGAGGTCAAACGCGTAGCAGCAAGTTCATCAGGAAGTGTACCAGTCCAGATGCCTGCCGAGATGGCGGTTCCAATGGCACCGCCGAGACGTGTCCACAAAGCCAGTTGCGCAATAATGGAGGCAAGATCCTGGTGAGGTACCGAGGCTTGCGAGGCGACCCGAGTACCCACGACTGAACAGGCACCGCCGAGCGAGTTGAGAATTTGCGACCATACGATGACCATGGTGGTGAGATTGCCGTTCCGTCCGTACAGGTACAGACCCATCGCAACGATTCGGATGACCAGACCACCGATCTGCAGCATCTTGTAGCGATGGAAGACGCGAAGGTAGAGGCCGGCGAGCAGACCGAACAAGGAGAGAGCGCATGTGGAGAGTGCATTGACAGTATAGCCCCAGTTTAGCTGAGATAGATTGGTGGCCACGAGGGTGTAGGTGCCGTAGTAAGTCGAGCGAAGGTTACCGCCCATGAAGTAAAAGATGTCGATCGTGACAGCGAGTAAGAAGGTGCGGTTGTACCAGACACGCTTGTTCATCACCGGATGGCTAGAATAGAGCATCTCCCAAGCAACGAACATTCCAAGGATGACACCGCCGCAGACAAACATGGCGATGATAGATGGGTTGCGCCACTGCTTGTCGGCATCCTTGTAGATGCTGAACGGAACCAGGATGAGAGCGAACGATAGTGCCAAGAGGAACAATCCAACAAGATCCATCTCCTTGCAAAGTTGAACCAGCTTGGCAAATCGGTCCTTAAGAGTGTCACGACGCACCTGGACGGTCCCTTGCTCCTGCGCACGCTGGGTCTCTAGTCGACTGGAAGCGAACGAAAGCTCGCCGGCTTTGCGTGCTTTGCGGTCTGCATACGTGAGGACGATGATGATGGGTGCAACGCAGACGGGTGCCATGATGGCAAACATACCGTAGCCCCATCGCCAGCCGTTAGGATGAGCCGGGCCCGCGATGTTCGCCTGAATAAGGTTGCCAACCCAAGGAAGGATGATATAAGGAGACGAAGTCAATGCGGTTGCCACGCCTCGCCATTCAAGTGGGCTCAAATCAGCCACGACAATATCGGTGACCAAGTCGAAGCCTGCCTGTCCTACTTCGGTGATGATGCGTCCCACAGCGAAGGCACCTGCTGACTGCGCCGAAGCAACAACGATGAAGCCGAGGGTGTAGAAGATGGCAACGAGGAGGTATGCGGTCTGACGCGAAAAGATATCGCAGATTTTGGCGATGAATGGCTTTGATACAGCGTCTGTCGAAAAACACATGATGGATGAGCATGGAACGTATTAGCAGTGAGTATTAGACGGTATGCGTAGAAGTGTTGAAAGCTCTGACTCACTGATGATAGCTTCGACCGTGCCGATGATACCAAACAGAGTGGCATGACTACCAAACGTGTTGGTAGCGTAGATCTGGTAAGCAGCCGTGGTGGATTGGTCCAGAGAGAAGGAGATGGTCACAGCGGCAAGACTCGCGTAGAGAGTCCATACCATCGGGCTGTTGCGTGGGAAAACTCGATAAAGCGCCTCAATACGAGTGACACCTTCCTGTTGGCCTTCGTGAGCGCTCGCTGCCTCAGCATCACGCACGGCATTCCTGTATGGTGTTCTGGAGTGGGTGTCCTCGCCATGCTCAGAGGAAGAGTGTTTCACCGCGGCAGCGTCGTCCAAGAATGGTGAGCTGTGCTCCGAGGAGGACTCGTTCCGCTTGCGACGACCTTGATCGAAGGTCGACATCGTGCTTTTGAGGATCGATTTCGCGACCGATTGTGATGAGAAGGCCTGTGAGAGGAATCACCAGTGATGGTTGTGGAGATGGAGAAATAGTTCTATCGCCACCTATCGTCGTCTATATATGCAGTGATTGTCTCGATTGACAGGAACGAGCGGAAAATTTGTACAGAAGTAGTTGTGCACCCTCGGGCCGGAAGGCAAGCATGCGCTGACTATAGACTACAGAGGCTAACATCCATGAGGTGGCAAAGTTGTGCCGCTGCTCATGAGCAGACCCTATTGGAGGCTCGGGTAGAAGTTTTTTTCGTACCTTGCAGCGATTGCAGCAATTTTTTGTACTGGCCAAAGTTTGAACTTGGCGAACTCCAGCGATTGTGAACGCTTCAGAACCGTAGAATGGCACCGTACGAGCGATGAAGAATGTGAGTACAGGACCAGCGATCAGGGAAGGGATTCGACGAGGGAACCGCGCTTTCCTCAGTCCCGACCGACAGCTGGATCTGCACACGGACAGAGAAAATGGCTGTCCCGGCCTTCGTTTGCCGCTGAGCCCGTAATTTGAACCGATATTCTGCTGCAAAGTGCGAAGTTTTAAAGAAGAGTAAGCGCAAGGTACACGGTAACACAGCCGACATGCAAGAACGAGACAAGGTAAGGATCGACACTCTTCCAGCGCCCAAAGCGGTATCGGTACTCGGGAAATTTGGTTCGAGACGAGGCATCAAGATCGTTATCTGATTGGATTCTTTGTGACTCAAGCTATTGAGACAGTGCTTCACCTCGTCTAGTTGTCAGGAAGGCCATGGGGTCCGGGCTTGCCGGAAGCTTCCGAGAGGCTCGCAGGCTTGGCTGAAGTGTGTACCCTTTTTTTCTCCCTTTCTTTGATGGGGAGCGTAAACTGCTACGGACAAAGCGTGAATGAATGCAACATCGAATGTGAATGTGCTCTGTGGACAAAAGTTCACACCCGGTTTCATGCAGGCTGGCAAAGCGTGTGGTGACTGCGTTAAAGAGTGAAAGAGGACTCTTCCGCTGAGAAGGACAAAAGGAAAAGAGGGAAGAACCGCCGAGAGCCGAAAGATATCAGATTAGGGTCGGCGTGGGGGAAAGGACGTCAGAACTGTAGTTGCAAAACCAGATGAGTGCCCGAGGTATTCTACGCTTTCGAAGAAGGGTGAAGGCACGGGAGTCGAGCTTTGTGCGGTCTCAAGCAGAGGGAATGAGGAAAGACGCCAAAAAATAAGTCCTTAAGAAAATTTTAAAAAAAAAAATCTTTTTTCTCTTAAACAGGCATCGCCTTTAAGGAGCGGCAAAAACCCAGGTTTTGTGTCTCCGCTCGTCACTGTTCGCGAGGAAACTCATCCTGTGGGAGCTTCGAACGTGATTCGCTGAACTTTGTACATGCCAAGCAGTGAGGCTTCATTGTATACACTCAGTGTCGTTACTGCATGTGGACGAGAGCTCTCTGGGTGCTGTTTTGGACTAGAACAGTTCTCGGTTCAAACTTGAACCGACAACCCTCGTCGGGCGTCGACATGGTGACCCCCCTCTCGGCTCTTTCGCCGCTACATACAGACAGCGAGGACTTGAAGGCTGTATGTGCTGAAGAAGGAGACCCGTTAGATCCCGAAAGTCCGGTGAAACTTTTGGAGAGCGATTGGTCAAACAGCATGTCTTGCCTTCTGTTCGGGCTCTATCAATGGACAGTACAAGCGAGGTAGTTAATTAGCCGAGCTACTGCACTGTACAACACAGTATGAGAGCCGAGTTGTCCAGTCTCGTATCTGATCTGATAAGCTTGCAAACTAAGCTCATTCACCCCGAGCCTTGGGTCGCTCACAACCAGCTCGACATTTGCACACGGCTAGCACAGACCCAATGGCTCTTGCTCGGTCCTCGAAGTTGCGACCTACAGATTCGATTGACGACTCACCCTACCCTTCGGCCGAAGTCCTCACTGCAGCACATACAGGAGGCTCTACAATCAACCTCGCGGCTGCCATCTCGCTCTGCATTCTTGTGTGGGCATTTTTTCGTCCGAGACTCAAGAATGAAAAGTCTTGTCCGCGACTGTCTCAGCTTGCCGGCCTTCTCAGAATGAAAGTTCTGGCCCTCACGCGCCGGTCACACGTGTTAGACAGCATCCGTTACATCCCGAGAAACTTAGTAGTGAGGGTTATTGGTAGCAGTATCTACATTGCACATGTTGAAGGCGGCATCAGTCTTAGCCTCCACGGGCGGATCTGAATGTGGAGCTGATCTAGATCCACTTACCGTCTTGAAAGTGAACGTTGGCGCTGTTGCAGAGAGCTCTGAAGGCACCGGCAGAGTCACTGTAGAGCTGAGCTGGGGGTCCGATCTCGACAATGTGGCCTTTGTCCAGGACGCAAACTCGATCAGAGTGCAAGATGGTCTGAATTCGATGGGCCACAGTGAGCGTTGTGATGCCCTCAAACTCATTGACCAACACCTGTTGGATTTTTTTGTCGGTCTCTTGATCGATGCTGGCTGTCGCTTCATCCAGAATGACAATTCGTGTTTTTCGCACCATCG
Organism: Ustilago shanxiensis; assembly: GCA_019972555.1. Classification (NCBI taxonomy): domain Eukaryota; kingdom Fungi; phylum Basidiomycota; class Ustilaginomycetes; order Ustilaginales; family Ustilaginaceae; genus Ustilago; species Ustilago shanxiensis. Next base: position 754,292 of record BPMX01000008.1, on the reverse strand, counting down.
CCCTCGCAAGCGAGATCAGAGAACGTTGTCCTGCCGAAAGATTGCCCCCTTCTTCAGTAATGTTCATGTCAAGGGAGAGGTCGGAGAGGCTCGTACGGTTCAAAGCGTCGTTTAACGTTGCGTCATCGTGTTGACCTAGAGGATCTAAGTTGTAGCGCAATGTGCCGCTGTAGATCACCGCATCCTGCGGAATCAGTGAAATGCAGCTGCGTAGACAATGGAGGCCCATGGAGGCGATATCAACACCGTCGATGGTGATCCGACCTTTGCTGACTTCAAGCGTTCGAAGCAGCGTCGTGACTAATGTACTCTTTCCTGCTCCAGTTCTACCACAAAAGGCGATCTTTTCACCAGAGCCGATATGCAGGTCCAGATGATCAAGGACGTTGCGCTCCGATGAAGCATATTTCGCATCGACCCCCTCGAATCGAATCTCTCCTCTCTCCGGCCAGTGTCTGGCAACCAAGAGATTGTCGATTTCTGGTACATGGTATGGCTTCTCTTGCTCGATGTGGTGGGCATAGTGGAGCACACGCTCGACTGCGCTCATGTTGTTCTCGAGCTCGGCAGCATGACGGATCATCCAGCCAAAGATACTCTGTGCAGTTAGGATGTACGAGAGGGCGACACCAGTTACACCTGGACTGATGTCGAATCGAGCGGCGACCACCAGGATTGCCACAGACAGAATCAGCAGCGAGCCAAGGAAGTCTAAACGGAGCGAGAGCCATCGTTGACACGTCAAGGCAAGCCAGTAGGCTCGATTCTGCTTGTCGATGCGGCGACAATTTTCCGAGATGAAAGCATCGACGTGTCCGAAGGCTCGAATTGTGACCAAACCGTGGAGCGATTCGCTGAAGTGTTCGTGCATGCTAGACCGAAGACCAGCATCGATACGACGTAGCTCTCTGGCGGTGGATCGATAGTACGCTGCGATCCAGAAATACAACATCAAGATGACAGCAACAGGGATCAGGAAATAGGGAGTCAAGACTGCAATCAGCACGATCGAGCCTATCACTTGGACGATCGTCCCTATCAAGGTACGCATCGCCTCGCCAATGATGTTGTCAAGTGTGTCCATATCCTTGCTGAATCGATGTGTGATGCGTCCTTGGGGTGTCGTGTCGAAGAAAGAGAAAGGGGCATGGAGCACGCGTTGAAGAGCGCGATGATGCAAAGTCGAAGCTGACTTGATCGCAAAAGTTGAGAAGATCACTCCCATGCTGAGCAGCCCGAGCGATTGAGTGATACCAAACACTGCATAGACACCCATGTATACGCCCTGCTGCAGGCCAAAGGTGTCGTTTTGCCACCACAGAAGCCAGACCGGCGACATGATCGTTGAACCTTGGAAAACTAGCACGGCGATGAGGAAGGCCGGTGCAAGTAGGGACAAAGGCGCAGCGGTGAGATACGAGAGATAAGTAGCTCGTGATACAGAACCGCTGAATCGTTCTTCGTCCTGCATGAGAGCCTTACCCTTGCTCTCCGCTTTGGACTTCTCGACGGGTTCCTTCTCCCGACTTTTCATTGAGACAGAGGAACAGTCCGCATTGGTGTCTTCCTGAGTCGTGCTGGCCTCGCTCGTCGAACCGTCTCTTTCCTTGACCGTGATGGAAGGAAGTATGGCATTTGCTTTTCCTTCTATGTCGCCTTTGCGTTTTCCTGGGCCTTCCGCCTCATCTCGCAGGTGATCTTTGGTATGATTCAGTAGTAGCTCAGCTACATGTCCCTTCTTCTCGACGAGCTGGCTGTAGGTGCCTTGCTCGACGATGCGGCCATCATCCATGTAGACGATCCAGTCGCAGGAACGGAGTACGTGAAGGGAGTGCGTTACGAGCAAGCGTGTTTTGTGTTGCATGGCTGGCCCAGCGATGACGTTGGCAAAGATGTCGGCTGCTACGCGAGCATCGAGAGCGGAAAGGCAGTCGTCGAGTAGGACAATGTCGCTGTTGTGATAAAGAGCTCTAGCAATGTTGATACGTTGCTTCTGTCCACCAGAAAGCGAGACACCCTTTTCTCCAACGACAGTTTGATCTCCCTCAGCAAGGGTAGCCAGATCCGGAAGCAAGCAGCACACCTCGAGGACATTACGATAGCGTGAGGGTTCAAAGATGTTGCCGAATACAATGTTGTTGCGGATGGTTGTGCTCTGAATCCAGGCTGTCTGCGCGCAAACGGCAGTGGCGGCCGCGAGGGTGACCTTACCTGCGGTCTGTCGCATCTCCCCCGCTAAAGCTGAGATCAAGGAGCTCTTGCCGCTTCCCACGCCACCGACAACGGCGCACAAAGAGCCGCGAGGGATGGCTAGGTCTATGGCATCTAGGGTAGCAATGTGCTGCTCGGGCAGGCTTTTCTCATCTTCGACCGACGCTTGTGAGTCTTTCTTGTTGCTTGGCTGCGTCGTACTGGCAGCCTCGGATGTCTCCCAAGTAAAGCTTGCACTGTTGAGCTCGATTCCGTTTGAAGCCTTGGGATCTCGAATGATCTGATCTCGTTGTACCTCGGCGTCAAAGACTTTCTCGATACGATCAGCAGCATTCTTGGCGTCGACAACAGCATTCCAAGCGATGGGGAGGAATTGAAGCGGTGTCCTAAGAAGTGTGAAAAATGAGAGCGAGGAGAACAAGATAGCAGCATCGAGCTCGTTGCCAACGAGAGCGTAGGTGACAAAACTGAGCACGGTAGCGATCGTAGGCGTCGCAAAGGCGAGAGCGAGGTTGAGAGACCGAAGATAGAGACGCGAGCGGTGGAAAGCCATCTCCTTCTTGCGCAATTCATGGATGTGCTGCGAGTAAGGTTCTTCCCAAGCAAATTGCTTCACGACTCGAATGCCACCAACGACTTCGTTGACGGCTTTATTGCGCTTGTCTGTCCACACCATGCTCTTTTTTCGCAGCGCAAAGAGGCGCTTTGTAATTGCAGTTTGAACGGGGCTCATCAGCACCAGCACCGCAATACCTGGTAGTGCGCTGTAGGAAAGACTCCAGATGAGAAGAGCGATGCAGATGACAATTTGCACGGCGCTGGTCCAGGCCATGTGAAAAAATTGACCAGCGTAGTCGATTCTCGTAGCATCGGCACTGATGAGTGTAACGAGCTTACTGACTCCAAGGCCCCCTGTCGATCTGGCCCGAGACGAGAGGTTCATGCCACGTTGGAATATGGACTGAATAAGAGCACCTCGGAGCAAGAGGCCAGAGCTGAATCCGCGATGAAAGGCATGGACGTTGAGAAAGACGCACAGCGCCTGGACGAGAAAGAGTCCGATTGCAAGACCCACACCTTTCCCAAGATGGGGTGCGCTCTCCCGATCCCCGTTGCGAACCTCGTAAGACTGTCTTCCATATGTAATGAGAGCTCTGACGATGAGCGGACTGGTAATGGTGCCGACATCTGCTAAGAGCTTGAGCAGTCCACCGAGCCAGAAGTAGCTGAAGACCACGTCATTCATCGCCCACATGAGCGGAGGAATCTTGACTGGCTTGTTTGCGTTCTTCGGGTCTTTCTGAATCGCATTCCGACGCTGTTGCTGCCTTTTCTCGAGTGTCTGCATGAGACGGTTGCCAAGATGTTCTGAGCACCTTTGAGGAAGAAGGAGGTAGAGATCATCCTTTTCCATTGGACGAGTATACCCTGCTGTGAGAATGGGGTCAATCCACGCGAACCAGCAGAGGGAGATCCAGTTGGCATTTGCTTCAGGTGTCATCTTGGCATTGGGATGTTCAGGATCCAGCGCAGAGATGATGGGCCTCACTCGAGTGCTCAGGAATGGAACCTTCTTCCACCACGCTCGAGGCTGCCATGGTTGGACCGTCAGCTGCAACGTATGACCCTTTTCAGTGTCCTGAGAAGTGGCAACAGCAGCCATTTGCTGAGATTTTTCATCGCTTGCAGAGACCATCTTGTGAAGCTCTCTGGAAAGGTGATGAGTTCAGCGGTAGATAGTCCAGACGCGACCTGTGGATGACTTGATACGAGGAAGCTGATTGAGGTTAGGGGGGACACGATGAAGCTGTTGTCTGAGTTGCTCGACCATAGGATCGAATCGCTCGTGAGCACGAGGCAGAAACTTTGACTCGCAGCAGTGAGTATTCTGTCTTGCCCGCAGGACCAATTCAAGGACGAGATTTCGGTGACAGCTTAGGCACTTCTCGCTTTGAGAAATGGACTGATCCGCTTTCGGCCTTGACGTGACAGGCTTGAAACCTGCACGGTGCTTGACTCGAAGGCCGCTTTCGAAGAGAGAAAGTCAAACGGGAACCACTGGTGAGTCTCAGCCGTGCCGCGGTCAAACTTTGTCGAACTGAGAGCGAGAAAGATCTGAGTCGTTGAATGAGGTTGTCTTGTGCTGTGGCAAGGATTGCTCAAAGATGCCCTCTTGATCGGCGGCTTCGACGCACCCGACGAGAAGACTTCCCAGGCTGATCGGGAGCTTCTCTGGCCCATCCTGATCGCCGACATCCATTTGATTGGATTGAGTAGAGTCAAGACCTGCTGCAAAGCAAAGTCTGAGTGTGCGACGGCCAGTCAACGCAAACCACAACGTTGAACATAACACCACCCATGTTTTTAGTCGTCTTTTTTTTTTCTTTTTTTGGTGTGTTGAAGATTTGGCGAAATGCGGCTAACGTTTTCCATTGTGCTCGGCTAAGCGCTTTGGACAATAAGAGGCTGCATCGACGCGTTTGCCAAGAGCCACTCTCCACGTGAATTGGCCGTAGCACAGTCACTCATTTATCAGATCGCTCTAATCAGATTGCATCAATCAGATAGAGAGGAAGAAAAAACATGCAGCCACAAAACTTTGAAGCAAGCGACAATGATGCAACCATACGACACTGCGCTAGACGACTTTCCGCTCGAGTACGGCACACAGGCCGCTCGATGATTGGTACTTCGATCTCCGATTTGACCCGGCCCTTCTTCTGGACTGTGATCCTTTCTGGACACGCGCTTTTCCCCCACTTCTATACGGCACTTTCCCGGAAGAAGCTTCGATGACGTTGAATTCCAAAGCCTGACCTCCTCGCCTATGAATGTCGCTTCTCGGAAGCACATCTCCACTGGTCCTGTTCCCTCCCACACACATCTTAAACAAAGTAGAAATCGCATGGTGATTGCATTGGCGTGGGAACCTTGTTCGGCAAGCAACTGCGCCTGATGAATGTGGTAGTCGTCCTCTGTTCGGGCTGCGTGATCCGAAAACCCGTTCAAATCTCAAATTTTACCTTTTTTTTTTTCAATCTTCTCCCAAAGGCGACAAATTGACTTGAGGTTAACCACTGCACCAAAAGAGTGCCTAGACGCTCAATCGGGCAGTTTGCATTCCTCAACTAATTGCCAACAATCGTGAAAGATCAGTGAGGTTTCGGTTGTCCGTCGTCGGTATGAGCTCGCACCCAGCTCGCACCAGGCCGAGCTCATCAAGACGACGTGTTGTATAGGTTGTTTCGGTGCGTTGTTGGCATGACAGAGTCTTGCTCCCGAAGGTATTTCCAAAAAATTGATATTTTGTTACTTCAAAACTCGGATCCGGTCACAAATTTGTATTGTCATGGAGACGATCATCTAATGATCGTCTCCATGACCATTCACCATCAAGGTCATGTCGTCGACGTGAATTTTCGCGTCTCATGGTTTACAAACATGTATTGACCTTGCATGACCATCCAGAAAATGGCTAGCCGAGGTCGAGATCATCAAGACGACGGACGACCGAAACCTCCCTCATTAAAAATAAAAAAYAAAAAATAAACAAAAAGAGGGTCACGAAAAGAACAAACAACTAACCGAAAATCGCTGTCTGACTGTGCAGACAGACAGGCTTTCCGAAGGGTGTAAGCTATCAGATTGCGCACGGCTACATCGTAGCTCGTTAGTGCAGCTTCGACGACTTACATCTAGAAGCCTTCCGGAAAATGAAGAGTCAAACACAGTGCAAGAGCACTGCTGCCAAGCTGGTCACACTGATGGCCTCACTGCGCTAAAAAGCGATGAGCCAGACCACCATGGCTTCCTTTATCGAACCTTGAGTTTCATCTTTACGGCATCTCTAACAAGACTATCAACCATTCCACTGAAGGATATCCAATATGACCAACATTGAAGTCGTCGAAGCAAGCCCAGCTCCTAGGCAGCCCGGTCTTCGGGCCACCTTTCACCCTCGAAAGGAAGACATGGTATTTCTTGCCAAAGGATCTCACAGCTTCACCCTTCCTGGTCGTAAGACTCTCGTGCACGTCGATGTAATCGCTGCCGGCGAGGGTGACGAGGAAGCTTTGGAGTCAGAAGGCACCACTATCTCCGTATCGCTATCCAATTCCGAGGGAGCAGATCTCAAACCCATCGCAAAATGGGTCAAGCTCAACCGTCTTGCAAAGACCAGCTTGCATGGTGTTGTCAACGATGATAGGGCCACTCGTCAAAATGCATGGTCCTTCGAGCTCCTTGAGGGTGCTGAAGATGCTCAGCGCGCTGTTTGGGCTGCCATTTATGTCTGTAAGTGAAACAAGCTAGCCAGTCCATCTGAGCCGCATAGCATCGAGCTCACCCGTTCTCGCCTATACCATTTTCGCTTCTCTATCTAACCTGATTAGTCTGGATCCGCCACAAGCGTTCCGACCGCCTACCTATCCTACCTCAAGGAGGACCAGCAATGAAGCAGCTTACCTTCCTGATCGACTTCGGCCTCGCCTTCCAATCACCCACCGAGGCTGATTTGCTTCTACTCGACCGCAACGCTTTCTGGCAGGGTGCAGGTGCTCCATCAGATCTCCACTGGCTGCAGACACCCATCCCTTCTCGTGGACTATTCCCTTACACGCTTTCATTCACCCAGAGCACCTCGCCACCTGTCCTGGCAACACATCCTTTGCGACCGCCCAAGCCTGCTCCAGGCTCTGTCGTCTACTCTCGCTACGTCTTCTCTTGCTCACAGCACCTCGAGCTTATTCACATCGATGCCTCGAATCCAGTGCATTTTGAAGCCTACTGTCGCTGGCAAAATAGCGAGCGCGTCAACCATGGATGGCGCGAAAAGGGACCAGACGAGAAGCATCTCAAATACCTCAACGAGAAGAACGCAGACCCGCATGCGATGGGCGTCTTGGTATTCTGGGACGGCGTTCCAGCTGGTTATGGCGAGATGGTCTGGAGCAAAGAAGATGGCATGGCAGCCTTTGCTGGTGGACTCGGTGACTACGATCAGGGCACTCATCTTCTGATCGGTGAAGAACAGTACCGTGGAAAGCATCGTTTTACCGCCTGCATGGTCTCACTCAAGCACGCTTGCTTCCTCCGTGATCCTCGCACTGAGGTTGTGGTTGGAGAACCACGCTATGACCTCGATATCATCCCTCTTCTCGCCACCTTCCTTCCGCAAGAGATTAGGAGGGAGGTAGAACTGCCACACAAGCGAGCTGTCTTTGTGAGTATTCCTCGACCTATCTCTCTGAAAGCGACCTGGTGATTGCTAACCACATTCTTTATATTGTCCGTCCAATTCTTCAATGCCCCGTTCATCACAGTTCGTACTTCGACGCGATCGTTTCCTCGAGGAGGGCATCCTCGAGTGAGTCTGAGAAGCTGAGCTCTTCCAGACGTGTTCAGTCGGCGTGTGAGACACTTGAATGTACCCCAATCATGACAACCGACTTCTATTCAAATCGGCGGGAATTAAGCACTCTTCGCACCCTTCGTCTCGAATGCTGAAGGCGCTTTCTCTTCGGCCTTTCGACTTTCTAAGATCTGTGTCTCCTCAGTCCCGGTGAGAATGCCATAGCGCGCAAATTCTGTGTCATATGTCATTGGAGTCAATTCACATTTGCTAAGACGCACAAAATAAGAATATGACATGTCCGAAGTCGAAGAGATGCTCATTTGCCAATGAAGACAGGCTTGCGCTTCTGCTGGAAGGCATTGAGGGCCTCTCGTCTGTCTCTGCTGTCTAGCAATGGCTCGTAGCAGGCCCACTCTAGATCTAACCCTCGGGCAAGGTCCACGTCGGTGCCCAAGCTGATGGCCATCTTGGCGGCCCGTAACGCCAAAGGGGCTGCCGGAATCATCTGTTCTGCCAAAGTTTGGCACAGCTCCAAACAAGAAGGTTTTGATGAAACATGATCGATTAGACCCAGCTGTCGAGCTTGTGTCGCATTGAGCTGGACTCCTGTGAAGATCAATTCCTTTGCGCGTTGCTGTGTCATTACAATATCAAAGCGAGTCAAAACAGGTCAGAATAGTCAGAGTGCGAGGGCATGGGTGAGAGAGGTCGAGAAATGTGCTTCCTGCTTACCATTCCAATGATTCTCGGCGCTCTTTGTGTTCCGCCTGCACCAGGGATGATGCCCAATTTGACCTCCGGAAAACCTATCTTGCCCACCAATTCAGCTATCGCCAAGCATGCCGCGAGTCAGTATTACAAGGTGGCAAGGTCAGCAAGCTGGGCAATGATAAGACATCCTTATAATCGGCGGCGAATGATACTCACAGGCTATTCTGAAGTCGCACGCCAGAGCAAGCTCCAGGCCGCCGCCGAGAGCCGGTCCATCGATTGCCGCCAGAGTAGGGATGGGCAATTTCTCCACCTGGTCCAGCATCTGCCTCAAGCTGTGTAGGAATTCGACCACTTCGCTCTCCGACATTTCGCTTCGTTCCTTCAGGTCAGCTCCAGCACAAAAGCAAGAGCCCTTGGCACGCAAGATCAGAACACGAGGATAGGGCTCTGTGCCAGAAGGCTGGCTGATCTTGTGTGATAGCTTGTTGAGGCAATCCAATACATCTTGGAGAAGAGCGCGAGAGATAGCGTTACGGGCCTCAGGTCGATCCAAGACGAGGTGGTAGACGCCGTTCAGACTCGGAGAAGCGTCAGGCTGCAGGTAGGCGAGCGGAGCAGCCGTCATTTTGCGATGTGAAGATGCTTGATGGCTGATGGAGGATGTTTGCCCCTTCGACGAATGTATCGTTCAGCGCATAGTTTTATTGGCCGTTTTCAGCTCGAGATGCTCATGGATAAAGCAGATTCAGGCGCTGGCGACGAGCAATGATCTTGTGCGTAGAGCTCTTGCTGTGCTGAACAGGACAATCTCTTCCCACTGTCGGAGAATTAAGCTCAATGAAGGCCTGAAGACGCCCAGTTCCTTCTTCTTCGTCCCTTTCCAGGTGCACAGCAATCGAGCCTGCGCCAAGGGACCTTATCTGATTGTAGGGATGTCGAGGAGGAAGTTGTGAACGTGGAAGCGTTCATGTTGGATCTCTGGGCTCGCTTGCCTGTCTTCTCGTGACATCTGAAGGCATCGGAAGCGACTTTCTGTCGAGCATAAACGAGTGACACCCGTTTTCAGTGCTGACTATTGTTGCTGAAGCGAGTTTGTGCATCACCTCAAACTTTAAAACTTTCACACGCTGTCGAGTCAGCGCAGCCCGGAATAGCTGCAAGCACGAGAAGTTCTCGCTACAGGCTCGCTTCGTGAACAGGCGAGATGCAAACTTTTGACGAGGTTTCGTCGTTGTTGTGTTTTGACCGGAGAAGGAAGTCCTAGCGCAATGTGATTTCGATCCTGTTGGACACAAATTACAATTCAATAAGATCGAAACTTTGCTCATGACCGCATGGTCCTTGCTGCAGTGGTCTGCAGAGAGGCGAAGTCGCACCTCATGGTACAGCCACATTTGATCCGGATGCTAGAAAGAAGATTGCTCTTCGTCGCCTAATCTTCGGAAGAACAAGCAAGGCCTTGGCGCGGATCCGATCCCTTCTTCTGCCTGTTCAACAAGCAAGTATTCGAGGGCGCTGACAGAGAGAAATGTGTCTTTGAGGCTCATCGCTTTCACGGAGGGAACCTGCGAATGTATCTGCCTGCCTCCTCGATGAATTGCATCTCGTCGATGAAGTGCTATCCTTGTCGATTCTGGGTCTACCTCAAGTACAGTAAATAAAAATGTATTTATGAGAAACCAAGATTACTGTAAAAAAAGGGAACCGAGAAATGGGGCGTTTTTGGATCAGCGTGGACAGCATGCAGTACCACAAGTCTGCTAGGATTAGCCGATCTGCATGTTCTTCCCGGACTGCATTCTTCCGCAAGTCAACCTTCTTCTCTTCGGGTTTTCCGGCCTTTTCTCTGGCACCTTTATCAGATAAAAGAAAAGGAGAAAAATAGGGTTATCGAAGTTTCAGCCATCCTCGCCTATTTCATAAGATGTTGCCCCTCGCCGTGCTTGATTGCTTGGGACACGCTTGCCGAAGGTCAAGGTAGCCACCAAACGCATCGATGTGACTGTATTGTTTCCGCCTTCCCCGAATGCACCCGGTCCAATCAAAGAAAGATGCCGCCCTTGGCTCCTTTCGGTCGAATCGGTCCGTCGAAAGCACCATGTGACTCGGATCCAGAAATCTCGAGAGACAAAATGGTTAAAAGGAAAGAAGTCACCCATTAAGGCCACTTCTTGAACGCCGTAAACCAAGCTGGTGTAGCTATGCTGCAGTAGCGAGGGACTTGGCATGCGCAAACAATGCGGACCACTATCGTCATCGTCCGCAGCTATTCTCCGATGACCGCGATGTCTATTTATCTGATAACTTTCCCATGTCGGCCGCAGGAAGCACAAGCGCCATGTCTCCGGAGTCACGAAGAAACGAAAAAGTCGTAGGAAGATGTGAGATGATCCGAAGACACAATTCTGGGGGTTTTGACACAGGAAGGCCCTAAGCTTGCACCAAGTAATCTGAGAAGTGAGCTTTCCTCTGTCAAGCTGTATCGTCGAGAAGGTGTGTGGGTGCTTAGATGGAGGTAAATCTTCAGAAGGGATCACCCCCTTGCCATTCTTTCAAAAAGCCACACCATCGCCGTCATCAAAAGTACATCCATTCACACTAGAAGGCGATCTGTCCTATTTCCTCAGCCTCAATCGTTTCATAGACTCAGCCTAAAGGTGCGTCTGGCTTGTTTGTTGTAGGGTCTTTCAGATCAAACGACTAACTGACTTCATCTCTGTCGACTCGAGATAATGTCTAACCTCATAGATTCGAGCATGGTCGCCACAGCATTTCTCAGCCGACTTGCTGCGCTGCACCCTTATTCCAGCGGAGCCGGTCTCAGCACTGCTGGCGAGAGTGTGTATCACTTCACTCTTGAGGACGCAGCCACAGCCTTCAACGTGCTCGAAAGTGACAGTCAAGATGTACTGCTGTACAATCTCTCCACTTTCGTTGCTCAGCTCGTCGGGTGTGATGTAGACGAAGCCGTCTTCAAGCTTCAGCTTGGAGCAGGGCAGCTGCGCATCCACAGCTCGACCGACGTTCAAGCTGGAGCTATCAGCAACGATTTGCTGTCACATACGGGGATTCGCTTCGAGCTTCTCGCCCAAGAGCAGCATACGAGACGATCGTGCAACGAGGACCTACTCGTCAAGGTCTCTGGCGACCCCGACAGCTACGACTCCCTTCAAGTGGAGCTGACCTTCTCTCAAGCGGTGCCGAGTGAGGCCGCGCGTGGCATCTACAGCCATTTCTGCCACACCGTGCTCGGCTCAGCACAAGCGATCTTGACGCCTCCTCTTTCAGTTCTCAATCGGAACCCACGCTCTGATGTCCCGTCGCATGCGAAGCTTCATCACGCCTTTCTTGAACAGGCGAAGCAGCATCCGGAGCGACTAGCAGTACAATACCTTGATTCAGTCTCACAAGCGAATGTCCCATGCTTTCGTACCCTCACGTATGCTCAGCTCGAGCGATGCGCCCATTTACTCGCTCAAAAGTTGACGCATGCACTCGGAGCGCACGATCAGCAGCCTCGAAAGGTGATGGTGCCTATGTTCCTTTCACCATCGCTTGAGCTCTACATCTCTTACCTCGGCATCTTGATGGCTGGTTTCGCATTCTGTCCCATGCCACTCGAAGCCCCAGATGCAAGGCTGCGATCGCTCATCCATCAACTCGATGCTTCGGTAGTGCTGTGCGCAGAAAGTGAAGAGCGACCGCAATGGATACCTTCGTCGGCACAGTGCATCAACGTCTCCGCCTTCTTGACAGAGGGCCAATCACACGATTCTGAGCTCGCTGACATTCGTGATGAGGCATCTGTACCTGACTCGCAGCAGGAATGCGCCTACGTACTTTTCACGAGCGGCACAACAGGAACACCCAAGGGTGTTCAAATATCTCATCACTCTGCAACAACCTCGATCGCTTCGCATGCGGCCCACCTAGAACCTTCACTACTACGACCCTCGGCGTCGAATCCGGGAGGTACCTTCAAGTGGTTCCAATTCGCCTCGACCGTCTTCGACCCCTCCGTGATGGAGATCTTCGTTACTCTCTCATCTGGCGGGACGCTCTGCTCTGCGTCTCGAGCTTTGACCCTTTCCGATCTTGAGCGTGTGGTGCGCCTTAGCGGTGCTGACATCATGATGGCTACTCCGAGCGTTGCCACGCTGCTGACACCTGAGCAAGTGCCGAACTTGCGATTTCTGTGGACGATGGGCGAAGGTCTCAATGCCACCGTCATCCGACGCTTCGCTGCGAATCAAGACAAGACTTGGCTTGCTAATGCATATGGACCTACCGAGGCGAGTGTGAATTGTACGCTACTGCAACCCTTCCCCTTTGACTTCCGCGGCTCCATCATTGGAACTCCATTGCCATCTTGCTCTCTCGCAATCGTGATAGAGCGTGCAGGGCCGGACGGCAAACGTCTAGAAACGTCTCCCATGGGCATCACAGGCGAGCTTGTCATCGGAGGGCCTCACGTCGGCATAGGCTATCTCAACATGCCAGAAGAGACTGCAGACGCCTTCACCTATCTCCCGCCTCTTGGCCGTGTGTATCGCACACGAGACCGGGCAAGGATTGTCTGGGATCGATACGGAAGCCCGCAGATTGAGATCTTGGGGCGAATGAATGCCGAACAGGTCAAATTGAGCGGCAGAAGGGTTGAACTAGGAGAGGTAAGCACAAATCATCTCGAGCCGCTTGCGGATACTTGACAGAAGATGACCATTTGTGACGTACACTGACTTTACGGAGCCTATCCGTTATGATTTACTTCCTAATTCCCTTCTAGGTCGACTCTGTGCTACAATCGAGCGCAAAGGTATCAAACGTGGCCAGCTTGGTGTGGCGTTCAGATGCTTCCGGCACGTCCTTTGAAAGCGCAGGAAGCGAACGCTTAGTGGCCTGCCTCACAATCTCGCCGCCTTTCACTGCTGAACAAGCCGAGGCTGAATGCAGAGCCATCGCCGATGCTCAGCTTCCTCCGCACATGCGTCCATGGAGGTACATTGTGCGGCAGAGCCTACCGGTCACTGTGTCAGGCAAGGCGGATCGTAAGAGACTGGCCACAATGCTTGCTGATTCCTTGTCCTCAGCCACAGATGCAGATCAAATTACGGCTGGAAAGGAAGAAGTAGCCTCTCATGAAAGTAGCCTTGTTGCGCAAGCGCTTGTTGCTGCACTTCGCCAAGTCGCTCACATCGAATCTGCCACGCTGTCGTTGCATGCTGACCTCTTCCAGCTTGGGGTCGACAGCCTCGCAGCGATGCGATTGCTCAAGTTACTCAGACAAGACAAGACAACTGCATCCGCTGCGGAAACGATCGACGTCGCACAGATCCTGTCCGCTCGATATTGTGCTGAGCTGATCGAGATGCTTTCTCTCACGCCGGTCTCCGCTGGTGGCACCGACTGTAGGGATGGAACCGGATCCTACAACACCGATTGGGTGAATCGGCTTGAGTCTTTTCAGGAGCGGTGCCGCGGGACCGTCCTCGCTGCCCTCGGCGATCAACAGACACGCTTGAAACAGGTGCTTCCAACTACGGCCACGCAGTCTGGCATGTTGACAAGCTTCCTCACGTGCGCCTCGTCTTCCCGAGCGAAGAAGTCGTACATCAACCATACTGTCTACCATCTAGCCACGGCAGACAAAGCAAGACAGCTCTTCGATGCCTTCAAAGAGACGATACAGAAGCATGACGTCTTCCGGACAGTCTTTGTGCCCGTTGATGATTCGCTGGCTCCTTTTGCGCAGTGTGTTCTCGCACCTGGACATGTCGAAGACAGCTTCAGCGGACACATTTCTGCGGCACAGCTTGACGAGCGACTCGACGAGCACTTGCAGTGCGTCGATGACAGTATCAGTCTCGACTCTCCGCCGTGGCACCTAGGCCTTCTGCTTCCTGACCCAAACCACACTGCAACCGAGTCCTTGGTAGTGTTGAGCATGATGCATGCCATCTTTGACGGTGGTAGTTTGGATCTGCTTCAAAGAGAAGTGATTGAAACGCTGCTTCAAAAGTCAGACGCCGACTCAGTTGCCGCGACGGAGCTAGAGGTGACAGTGCAACACCATTTCACTGCCGATCTTGAAGCATCGCGCAAGTTCTGGCACGACAAATTGCAGGACCTAGAGCGAACGCGCTTTCCTTGCGTTAACGGGCTCAAGGCAGCAGCGCAGCTTGCAGACAGCGCCAAAAGTGCGGTCAAAGAGCTCCGCTCGCGATCGTCGATGCAAGCCGTAGCCGAGCAAGCTCGAAAGCAACGCACTACGCCTTTGGTGCTTCTACAGACCGCGTGGAACCTCCTGCTTGCTGCTTATGCTGAAGACGAAGAGATCCGCCACATTACGAGCGGAAGTGTGCACTCTGGACGCCTTGACGAGCAGACGCGAACCTGCATGGCACCTACCTTCAATGTGGTGCCCTTCACTATCTGCATCACGAACGATGATGGTTCCAGCAAGACGATCAGTCAGCTGCTTGCTGAGGCGACTCAGGCAAGCATGGCCACGCTCTCACACCTCGAGATACCTCTTGGCGCTCTGGCCGTCTCCGGCGGTATGCCCTTTGATACTCTGTTTGCTGTGCAGCGATTTGGAGCGTCTGCAACAGACAGCAGATGGCAGCAATCGCAATTACCATGGCAGAGCGTCTCGTACCCGGTCATGTCGAATGACTTCTCCATCATGGTTGAGATCTGGCCTGACGAGATGCGAGAAGACCATGGCTTGCGTCTTCGAGTGACCTACTCGGAGCTGTTGCTGGATGAAGCGGCGGCCGGGATGTTACTGCAGCAGTACGACGACATGCTACATTGCCTTATGCACGAGGCCGAGTCCACTTCGATCGAGAAGCTCATCCTTGGTGAAGGCGTTAGAGACTCGGCTCTCTCAATTCATCATGGCTCGCCCGAGAAGTGTCTTGGTGGTGATGGAGCGCTGCTCCATTCGCAGTTCGAGGCAAAAGCCAGCTCAATTCCTCACGCTGTGGCTCTTAAATTCTATTCAAGTCTCGAGACCGGAGCTCAAGAGCGCACAGCGGTGCGGCGGTGGACGTACGCGCAGCTGAACGCACGAGCTAACCGCTTAGCACGGCACTTGCTGGCAGTCACCGGAGGGGCCACCCTGCGTGACCAACCAATTCCCATTTGCATGGAGCGATGTGCAGAGCTGTATGTAGCTGTGCTTGCTGTCCTCAAAGCTGGAGGTGCTTGGTGCCCTATCGATGTCCAATCGCCTCGACCTAGGCAGCTTGAACTGATCGCGAGGACAAAGAGTCAGATCCTCTTGGTAACGCCTGAGACGTCCGCCAGTCTTGGCCGGGTGCACCCAAACGGCGCAGCCAATATTGTCAAGGTTGACGCATGTGACGAAACACTCCTGCGCAACATCCCCGACAAAGATCTCGAGGCTACGGCTGAGGCAAGCACGCTTGCTTACTTGATCTGGACCAGCGGTACCACAGGAGCTCCTAAGGGTGTCATGATCGAGCATTCTGCAGCGCGGGAAAGCATGCTCGCTTTGCAGCACCATGTGAAGTCAATGAATGAGGATGTGCCTCCTCGCTGCTTGCAATTCTCGGCGTATACTTTCGATGTCTTTGTGCAAGATCTGTTCTGGACCTGGGGACTTGGAGGAACCGTCGTCGCCGCAACGCGAGAACTCGTGTTGGGTTCAACAGCCGAGCTCATCCATGCATCTCAAGCAAGCCACGCGCACCTAACGCCGGCGTTTGCTGCAGGCCTGCCCCGCTCCTCATGCCCTAGCCTCACGTCCGTGACTTTCATTGGCGAAAAGCTCACCGAGCCCGTTGCGGCAGATTGGACCGGCAGCAATGTGAGCCAAGGTTCTGACCTTGCCCCGATTGCAGTATACAACACGTATGGACCAGCCGAGGTCACAGTAGTCGCCACTCTACGCCAACTCGATGTCGCTGACAAACTGCAGAGCGCCAACGTTGGCACTCCGATGCGGAGCGTATCTGCTTTTGTGTGCAAGAGCCGTGCTACGCCTTTGCAGCCTTGCGCCAAAGGCACAGTAGGAGAGCTGGTATTGGCTGGTCCCCAGGTCGGACGTGGCTACTTAGATGACGCAGCAAAGACGGAAGCTGTATTCAGGTACTCGCCAGAGTGGCAGAAGCAGCTCTACTTCACAGGTGACTACGTCAGGATGCTGCATGACGGCACGATCGAATTCATCGGACGCAGAGACGATCTGGTCAAGCTTGGAGGTATTCGTGTAGAGTTGAGCGAGGTTTCCGCCGCTCTTCTCCTTGCGCAACCAGCGCCTAATTACACTCGCGAGGATCTGCATATCCAGAGAGCAGAAACGATGCTCTTGAGCCGTCCTGATCGACCTACGAAGCAAGTTGTTAGTTTCCTCGCATGTCCTGGCCTTGCCCCATCAGAGCAGAAGCCTGGCGCACCCAATTCAGTCCAGCTCTTGATCACCAGTCGAGAGTCAATTCGTCTGGCGCAGCAGACTTTGCAAGATGTGCGGAACGTGCTGCCACCTTACATGGTCCCATCGATGGTGCTCGTGCTGTCCCATATCCCTCAGACCGCTTCTGCCAAAATCGACCGTGCGAAACTGCAAGCCGCGTACACCTCCGCCGACCTTGCAGTCTGGGTTCCCTCGCCAGCCAGCTCGAACGATCAACATGAAAAGGCGGAGACAGAACAGGATGAACTGTCTCGGCTTCTCCAGAAGCAGGTCATCGCAGCCGTAAGCGAGATCACTGCAACTGAGATGGAAGACATCAATCTAGACAGCTCGCTTGCTAGTGTTGGTCTTGACTCTATTCGGTCCATCCGTCTTGCTGCAAAGCTGAAGCAGAATGGCATAGCGGTGAACATTTCTGCGGTTCTTACTTCCTCTACGGTGCGCGACCTGGTGACCAGGATGCTCGGCCAGGGTGATCCCAACGCCAAGGGCGCACGCTCTTCTCATGGAAGTGCCCAAGATGAAGCCAGGGCCAAAACAATCGGCCAAGAATTGAGCAAGTTCGATACCAAGGCTCGCAAGCTCTTGCCGACCAAATTGCTCGAGGGGCTCGAGGCGTGCTACCCATGCAGTTCCCTTCAAGAAGGATTGCTGGCTGAGACACTCGCTGACCCGCTGGCTTATTGGACCAACCACGTTTTGAAGCTGGATTCTAATGTAGACCTCGAATGCCTCGCTCTGGGATGGATGAAAGCCGCTGAGAGCATTGACATGCTGCGTACGGTGTTCACCGTCACCTCGCATCTTGATCATTCAGAGAGCCAAGAGCGGGATCCGACAATCCGATTCGGCGGCGACCGCGAAGTGTATGCTTTTCAGAGGCTGTATGCCTCACTCGATGCTATGTTGATCGATCTCGCCGGAGGAGAAGAGATCGCCTCGGATGCAAAGCTACCGGACGCAGTCTCGACATGGATGCAAGGAGTAGCCCTAAATCGCGCTGAAGCTGATTTAGCTTCAGCACCACTGTGGTCAGTCAAGGCGTTCAAAGTTCTTCATGGTAGCACATATGTGGCGCTAGGCATGCATCACGCTCTGTATGATGGACCATCGATTGATGTGATCCTCGATCGAGTGCGAAATGAGTACGGGGTGCTCAGTCGAGCTGGCGATGCTGGCGATTCCTCAGCACCTTCGTTGCCACGTTTTACATCTTTGGCTGAACAGCATATCCATGCCTATGCGTTCACCACTCAGGAGCAACAGGAAAGCCTGCGTCACTGGGAAGAGAACCTCAAAGGACGCGGACCTGCAGCTTTGCTTCCAGATTTGACTATGGCGAGACCAATCCCTGAAGAAAGCAAGAGTCACGAAAAGAAGTTGCAGTCGCCTCGCTTCGTCGCAGCAACTGGCGTCTTCCATGTTTCTTCTCAGAAAATCGGCACCGGATTGTCCACCTTGATCAAGACGGTATTCGCAATCGTGCTATCGCAGTACGTCGAAGCGGACGAGCAGCGTCACGTTGTCCTAGGAGAGATCTTGTCGCTGCGAAATCAGCACGCCACTCTTTCTGCGGAATCGGGAGCAGTGGGCCCTTTGCTCACTACGCTCCCATTTTCGCTCCTTGTCGACGCTGATATGGAACGTGCACCCGCTAGAGCTGCGTGGTCAACCCAGCAGACACACGGCCGCGCTGTCCTTCCTTCTCTCAAGCATTGCTTCGCGCCTCTGGCGGCTCTAGCTAAGATCATGGGAGCCTCGGCCGCAGAAGAGATGTTCACATCCATGTTCGTTTTCCATCCTGCACGACGTCCGTACGACGTTACGCCAGGGCATGACCATCAGGAACATCTGTGGACATTCTTGGAGGACAGATTGTCTGACATCCGCGTCGAGCACAGCACGGTGCTGAATGTCTACGAATCAGAGGAGAACGAGAATAAGCTAGTGCTGGAACTATCAATGAAGGAAGACCGCATCTCGAAGGAGATGTTGGAGATGATGCTGTCGCAAGTGTTGTCTCTCCTTTACGCTGTGATTGAACGCCCCGAAGCCGCCTGGTCCGAGCTCCTCCAGGAAATCGGTCAAGATGAAAGGCTGTCTTCTGTCAACACTGTGGCACGAGGCAGTCACTCCCACGACCAAATTCAGATCTACCGTGGCCACGACCCATTGCATTGGCTTCAATATCATGCGAAGCATCATCCTGACTGGTCTGCGGTCATCATCGCTGCCGAAACCAAGCCGGCAGATACTATGCAAGAAGCTTCGCTATCTACATGGACGTTCGCAGAGCTTGATGCCAAAGCGTCTGAAGTCGCGGCGTTGTTCCAAGATCTGAAGCTACCCGAGGGACCTATAGCTCTTTGCATGGGTCGATCCTTGATCTCGATAGCGGTCACGGTCGCTATCTTCAGAAGCGGTCGAACGTATCTACCGATCGACGATCAGCTGCCAGCTGCGCGTAAACGTCTCTTGATCGCCGACAGTCGTTGTGCCCTTGTCGTTACAGAGGGTGTCTGTCTTGGCGATGAAGTTGAGACTGACTGCAAGTGTCGGGTGCTGAACGTGAGCACCGGACCTTTCGAGCAAGATCTTGCCGATGCAGTGTTCAAGGGCTCCAACAGCGTCGTACCGTGTTCAGGTCCAGACGACGGAGCCTATCTGCTCTATACTTCCGGATCTACAGGAAAGCCGAAGGGGGTCCTGGTTGGGCGCGCCAATCTTTGCAGCTTCGTCGAGTCCTACGCTGAGCGGATTTCGTCTGAGTGTCCAGCAACGCTTAAACTTGGAGGCAAGGGTCGCTACCTGGGTCTGGCTGGACGTGCATTCGATGTGCATCTCTCGCAACTCTTCATGTCGTGGCGATTCGGAATGGCTCTTGCCACGGGAGAGCGAGCACTGCTGCTGGGTGATATCAAGTCGACGATTCAAAGACTGGCAATCACACACATGAGCTGCGTTCCTTCCCTACTGGGTCAATGCAGCCTGAACGCCGAAGAGGTACCTTCACTTGTCTTCCTCGGAGTTGGAGGCGAGAAGATGACAGATCACGTCCGCGACAGTTTAGCGTCTTCACTCTCAGTCCTCAACGCATACGGCCCCACCGAGACTACCATCATGTGCACCGTCAACCGCGTTCGACCTCACAGTCATTCCAGAGACATCGGACATGTTCTGCCTGGCAACACGGCATTAGTGATCGACTTTGACGATAAGAGTGACCTGACCCCCGTCCTTCGTGGTCGCGCTGGAGAGCTCTGCATACAAGGAGACCTGGTTGCTCTGGGCTATCATGCCCTTGATCCTGCACAAGCTGCTTCCAGCGGCTTCGTCACACTGAAAGATGGCACTAGGATGTATCGCACGGGAGATGCAGCTCGAATGATGGTCGATGGCCGGATACACTATCTTGGTCGACGTGACGAGCAGGCAAAGATCCGGGGCCAGCGTCTGGAGCTTGGTGAAGTAACCCAGTGCGCGGTTAAGGGTGCACGGGGTGACATCAACGCAGTGACGGTCATCTGCCAACACACGAACCTTGCGAAGCCGCTACTGATTACCCTGGTCGCACCTCGTACCATTAGCAGGGATCCTATCAAGCAAGCGGAGCTGCCCAACTTCCTCTCCACATCATCTGATACAAGCATCGATGTCCACAAGATCTTACTGCACTGCCAGCGGAATCTACCAAGCTACATGGTGCCAGATCTTGTGGTAGCAGTGACGCACTTGACACATTTACCGGCTTCGGGCAAGACGGACACGAGACGCTTGAAGGAGTGGCTTGCCTCTGTCCCCATCTCGCAGCTCTTCACCATACAGAGCGGTGGCTCCGGCGGTCAGAGCGATGAAAGCGAAGACGAAGCAGAGCATCCTCTGAACGCTACCGAGGCTAGAGTCGTAGAGGCCATTGATAAGATCTTGCCGCAGAGCACAGTCAGGCCAAACGCGATCACCTCCATTTTTGATCTCGGCTTCGATAGTCTCAGCGTGATCAAACTTGCGAGCGTTCTCCGGAAAGCAGGCATGACCGTGCCAATCGGTCAGTTACGACTGAAACCTCGCATTCAAGATATTGCGTCGTTCGTCGCTGGAACAACAGGCCCATCCGACGATGGAGCATTCGAGCTGGATCTGTCGATGGGTCAGAAGGCTCTGGACTCGTTCCGCGCTGTGCACCACGAGAAGGTCAAGGCGGTGTATGGCGACAATCTCGAGACAGTGCTACCATGCCTACCATCGCAGGAAGGAATGGTTGCACTGTCGCTCGGTAGTAGTAGTGACGCAATCTACGTAGCTCGAATGGAGGTGCGACTCGATGCCTCCGGTCCAGCAGTATCAGCAACGACGCTTCGTGCGGCTTGGGAGAAGCTAGCACGGCGACACAGCATCTTGCGCACTTGCTTCGACCATGTGGATGACGACACCATAGCACAGGTCATCCTGCGACAAATCAGGCCAAAGCAGCACTTGATTGATCCAGAGACAAACGAGGTCGCTCATCAAATCCTGCGAAACATCGCTTCGGTCCCTCCATGGCGCGTCATGGTCGAAGAGAGCGGAGACGCTGTCACTTCCTTTGAGCTGCACATGCACCATGCCCTGTACGATGGACATTCCCTTCCGCTACTGCTTGACGATCTGGTCGAGGTGCTGACATGCAGCAGCGAAAAAGTCAGGTTTGATCACGTTGAGCAGCCAGAAGTTCAAGACTTCCTCAAGTCCATCTTGTCCGTACCTCTTCAACATACGGAGACGTTCTGGCGTAAAACCTTTGCCGGCTTCCCATTGGCAGAGCCATCACCCTGGCAGCGGCTCGCCTCAGCTGCAACAATGCGAAGTAAAGCGACCGTCCGATTCAGTGCAATTGAGTCAGCTGCTAAGCAACTACAAGTCACAACTTCTTCCTTGATCGGCGCTGCACTCGGCATAACCTTCTGCCGCCCGCTTGAAACGACCGCATTCACCATTGGCTTCGTTTTGTGGGGCAGATCAGTCGATATTCCTTCTGCCGACAAGATAGTGGCACCATGCCTTACAACGGTCCCGATGCCCTTTACCCGCTGTATCAGTGGTGCCAAGAAGCTCGACTCGGCAATCCGTGCATGCCACGATTGGAACAGTTCATGTCTGTACTATCAGCACACATCGATGCGTCAGATTCGACGCTGGATCGGACTCGAGCGACAGGGATCTCTGATCGATCTTCTGTACAGCTTCATGCAGCTAAGCAAGCATGAAGATGGCGAGGAGAAGCGCGGATGGCACTTGGATCAGGTAGCAGCTGATATCGACGCCCCAGCCGCAGTCGAAGTCGTAGCTGATCCTGTAAGCGACGAGTTGCGCATCTCCTGTGCGGTGACGTACATCCTGCCCGATGATGGGGTCGAGGGACTAGTAGAAAGGTTACGTATTCTGCTCGAATCCATTGCCTCCGGCACCGGCGGTGATCTGGCTCTAGAAGATCTAGGTGTTCCTCTGACATCGACAACGCGAGTCACAGAGCCAACATCGTCTTTGCAAAGGCCGCAACGGCCATGGACTGCTACAGAGGAGAAACTTCACCGTCTGGCTGTGTCGATGTGCGGCGTGCAATCCGCGAAAGACTTTACGCTCGATACACCCCTCATCCGCATCGGCCTGGACTCGATTGTAGCTCTACGCTTCTCGGCGAGGCTAAGGAAAGAGTACGGTATACAGCTGAGTGCACACGACATCCTCTCCAGTGGCACCATCGCTGCTTTATCCAAGCTGCTCTCTAAGCGACAGGTCGAAATAGCCCCGAATGCCGATCCGAGTTACACCAAGGCAGCCTCGTCGGAAATGTACAAAGCAACACCTCTGCAAGCCGGTATGTTGAACGGAACGCTTTCTTCCGCTACCCATGCTTTGTACGTGCATCACCACGCGGTCGAATTGGGCGGGGAAGTCGACTTTAAGAAGCTTGTCCAGGCATTGCAGAGGGTTGTTGCCGCTCACGAGATTCTTCGAACCGGATTCCGAATGGAGAGCGGGCAGAAGGACGCACAGGGCTCGCTATCGTGGCACGGACAGGTGACAACATACGAAACTCTTTCGAACGCTCCGAGCCTGGAGCGCCGCGAGTACGATCTGCCCGCCTCGGTTGCACTGCAACACTTCGGTGCGGACTTCACTTTTTTCAACCCGGAGGATTTTGCACAGTCGCCATGGCGCGCCGCGGTGCTACATTGCGCACAAGGTAAAAGGCTGCTCGTGATCAGTATGCACCATGCTCTGTACGACGGCATTTCACTACCGGCGCTGTTCGCAGACCTAAGGTCTGCCTATCGCGAGGCAACAGCTTCACTGATCGATCGACCGCCATTCTCCAAAGTAGCGAACGTAATCGAATCGACTGCTGACGAGTCCGTAAGCTTCTGGCAGCGGACGCTACACGATTACAAGCACCCTAGCCTTCTGCCGCCTGCCCATGCCCCTCACACATTTCCGTACCGCTTACGCGAGCTTCGTTTGCCTTTCTCGCTGAGCGCTCTCAAAAAGCTGAGCGCAGATCTCGGGGCCACGCCACAAGCAGTTGCGATGCTAAGTTGGGCCAAAGTGTTGGCCATATCGTCAGGACAGCGCGATGTATGCTTCGGCCAAGTTGTGTCTGGTCGCTATCTCTCGATTTATGGCATCGAAGACGTCAGTGGGCCGTTGATCAACACAGTTCCGATCAGGATCAAGCTGAATCGCGAGTTGACATCGCAAGCTGTGGCAGCACGAAAACTGCAGGAAGATATTGTTGCTTCGCAGCCTTTCCAGCATGCATCGCTTGCTCGCATTCAAAACGATTGGAAAAGAGAGGTCGGAGCGAACAAGACACTGTTCGATAGCTTGTTCGTGTTCCATAATGTCGCAGGGCAGTCAGGTGGATCGAAGCATGACAAGGACGACTTGTGGTCATCCTTTGTTTCATTGGCGGACGAGGCATCAACATTGGCGATAGGTGCATCCGAGTATCCAGTCAACATTTCAGTGATACAGGATGATGAAGGAATAAAGGTCAAGGCGGGAGCCAGCGACGCAGTAGGAGGAGCCGAATGGTTACCAACGACGTTGAAGCTCTTCGAGGCGGTCATATTGGATATCTTGCGGTGTCCGAAGAGACCGCTTGGCGCTTTTCCTGAGGGCCTTGCTGCGCTGCCACTTCAGGCTGCATCAGTCGAAGTGCGGGAAGAAAGTGACGACGACTCAAAGATAGCTGATGGAAGACGCAAGCTCACTCTTGCAGAGGAAGCGGTTGTGCTACGCAACATGGCGAAGCGCATGAAAGTTGACGAAAATACCATCAAAGTCTGTCCGAATCTATTCCTGCTCGGGTTGGACTCTTTGCTCGCCATTTGCATCGCCGCCGATGCCAGGGCTGAGAAAGTTCCCCTGACACCCTTCGATCTCCTATCGGCTGGTTCGTTCGCCAAGCTCAAGGTCGCTCTGACAGCCAATGATGCCGCTTCGACCGATATCGTTGGCGCTGGCATCAGTTCAGAGGCATTGGTGAGCCGCGAGCTTCGGGAAGAAGCACTGAAGCTTCTGCAACTTCCTGCGCACGATGTGGAGGCAGTGCTTCCCCTGCTGACGGGTCAAAAGCAGCACATGGAGCTGTGGTTGCAGCGCGGACGACGCTTCTTGGAGCCAACATTCGTGTACAGCTCAATCTGCAAGCTTGACGTAAAAGCCCTGGGATCAGCATGGACCGAGCTGCGGAGGCGCAACGCTGCGCTGAGAACTGCCTTCGTACATTTGAAGAGCAGGAAGACGTTGGTCCAGGTGGTGCTCAGCGAAGAGAGCGAGATTTGGAAGGACTTGCCTCGATCGCAACTTGCAGTGATCGACGGCGAAGACGACGTTGAAGCTTCTGCTTTTGACGCGGTAAAGAGACTCAATGCGACGCCGACGGATCTCTTCAGGCCTTCACCACGTCTAACGCTGGTGCAGGGAAGGAAGAAGGATCTGGTGCTTCTGACGGTACATCACACGAGTTATGACGCCTGGAGTATGCGATTGATGGCTGCTGAGCTGGGACAGCTGTACCAGCACGTTGTCGGAGGAGAGCTTCCGTCGATGCCAAAGCCGGTCAGTTTCACCAAGTTTGTCAGTGACACGGCACGCGAAAGCCTACGACACAGAGAGTCGACTCAAGCATACTGGGAACGGACGCTTCAAGATGCCTCGCCAACACTGGTTTGCAGGGGGGCTTTGCAATCGGTCCAGCAGACAATGGTTTTGCGCAAGTCGGCATTGGACAATGTTGACCGGATGGAAGCAAGGTGTCGCAAGCATGGACTCGGTCTGCAAGTAGTGGTGATTCTTGCGTATGCTCGTCTGCTTTCTTCGAGAGCCAGCGGAGAAAAGCTGACTTCGCCGACCTTCGGCTTCTACACAGCTGGTCGATCATCGGCGCTGGAGGGTGTGAGCGAGCTGATGGGACCTACGACGACGATGCAGCCTATGACGGTCGCATTGACATCTGTCAACCCAGAGAGCTTGCTTGGTCAGCTTAGAGCAATCCAGACGCACCTTGTCTCTCGAGCACAATACGAACAGAGCGATGTGAGCTCTCCTGTTGCGTTCGATGCCCACCTCAATCTGCTTTGGCACAAGACCACTATTGCAGCCGACTCCGACCCGACCATGGATGGTGATACGGCTCCTTTACTGAAGCCGCACAGGCTACCTTACGACAGTGGATACTTTACGCGTCATCCTGAGATGCCGGGCAAGACGAGCGTCGATGTCGACGACCAAGCAACCAAAGCTAGTGGAGCGCAGCTTTACATTGATGTAGGCATAGACCGAGCTGCACGAAACCTCTCAATTGGTGCTCGATGTGATAGTTCGGCCATGGATGCACACGAGCTAGAGACGTTCTGCGTTGAGCTCGTGGACGAGGTCGCAAAGATTGAAGGAGCCCTGTAAAAGCCCTTGACAGACATCAATGATTGTACATATTCTTGTAGTCGCAATAGGATCCGAGTCAACGATACGTCTAGAAGCGTGATCGTTTGCGGCCGGAAGACGCTGTAACGGATGCATTAGAAGCTGTGCTCCCTTGAGTTGATTGCGTGCTTGGGCCACGCTTGATTCGGGCGATCTCTTCTCGTCTACGTCTCTGCTCTTCTCGCTCTGCTTCTCTAGTGGAGGGTGTGATCTGAGATGCGGAGGCAGCGAGAGTTGATGGAGGCTGTGTTGGTGTCGTATCCAGGATATCTTCGGCAGACAGTGTTGGAGCCTTCTTGCCAGCATGCTTCACCGGCTCGATGTTCGCTGCCGTGTTGCCAGCTTCTTGTATGCCACTACTTGCGTCCGTCCGAGAGCGTGACGTGGTTGGTTTGGACTCGAGCTCTGCATCACTGACGGCGTGCATCGGGAGGCTCTCCTCTTCACTTGTGGAGTCGGAATCGTCGGCACCAGCACGAGGGTCGAGTAGCTGAGCCTTTCGCGATACTTTGTGTGGCTGGCTGGAATGCTGGTGCGATGTACCGGTTCCCGTTTTGGTCGGTGGGGCGGTGAGCGTGACATCTGCTGCATCATCGTTGTCAGAGCTGGGTTGATAGATGGGAGAAGAGGATCGCGCCTCTTGCTTGACCTTTGTCGGTGCCCTGCGTGTGTTTTGACTGGCGACAGGCAAGCGACAACCAGGCGGGCCTAAGAGGAGCAGATCGGCATCGTCGTCAAGGTCATCGTCGTAAGCAGCATCGTCGAATGCGGACGAGCTCTGTTTGATGTTGGACACGGCCTTGATCTCGGAATCCAGATGCGGAGCATCGGCCACATTCTTTGAGGTCTTTTCCACGTCCGAGCCATTCGTCAGCGGGATGATAGACTCTACAGGAAGTCCTGCGTGTGAAAGAGCAGACCGACGGAGAAGCTCAAGCGAGTCGACGTTGACGCTGCTTTTGCTGAACGAGTCAGCATTGACGTTCTGTAGGCCAGTCAGCTGCGACTGTGATGCTGATTGCGCGAAGACGCTTGCGAGGCCCAGCAGTGGACGGACAAAGTGG
Source organism: Ustilago shanxiensis (assembly GCA_019972555.1). NCBI lineage: Eukaryota > Fungi > Basidiomycota > Ustilaginomycetes > Ustilaginales > Ustilaginaceae > Ustilago > Ustilago shanxiensis. The sequence goes on along the minus strand of BPMX01000008.1, from coordinate 727,546 downwards.
GAAGAGAGGAGGTTGGACAAAGATGCATGGTCAAGCGGATCGAGATCGAAGGAGGACTTGAAGTTGTCTTCGGCATGATCGTGTCTAGACTTGACATTGATGGAGAGGGAAGATGAGAAACGAGTAGATTCAAGACCGATGGTCGTCCTGATAGACGAGTCCAGCGCTGCTTGCGGATCAAGCGCATGATGAATGCCGGCGAGGATAGCTGCGAGGTGGTGGAGATCATCATCCGAGCCAGTCGAATCTGTACCGATCTGGGTTCTTCGATCCAACGTTCTCAGGGAGACTCCTTCGTAGAAGGCGATACACGCATCGCAATCAAGAAGTACGAGACCAGCCTGTTTGCGTTTGGCAGAATAGGCAAGCTTGTACAGGAAAAGACCTCGACCATCGTCTGTTGTAGGCTGCAAGGGTTTGAAGGGCAGTCGAAGTAGAGCTCGGTCTAGCTCGTGCGACCATTCGAGGAGATTCACATCGCCAAGGTCATCGTGGTCGACCATCTTGATCAGGCTTTTAGAGGAAGGAATGCTTTGTATTCGATATCATCAGCAAGTCGTGGAATTTAAAGCGGACAGTCGTACAAGCGGAAATAGTGCGGAGAAGCTTGACTTCGATGTGACTTCTTCATGCAGGACCCTGAACGATGTTGAGATCTTGCCGATTCCACGAGGCTGTAGGAATGAAATCGCCGATGTGCTTCAACGACGGCCGCTCACATCTTTTCCGCAAAAGGGATGGTTGGCTTCGATAGACGCAAGTTGTGAGAGAGAGGCATGTTTCCGGTCTCGGAATTGGTTGCTGTCCCCACACCCTCAGCTGACGCCAAAGCGTCAAAAACACAAGAATCCTTCTTTTTCCAAACGCGGCGCGTCGATTCTACAGTAAGGCTTGTACGCAGATCATATTTGGATCAGCTTTCGGGCACGCTAACATGAAGCACTTTGGCAGTGTTCAGCTGTTTTGACAGCTCCACACCACAGCACACATCGGCGTAGATCGAGCTGCCGATCCATCCAGGTATCCATCCATCCATCCATCCCGCTTAGATTGACATCCGCTGGAATTGGACAAGACACTTTTCCCTTCATACCACCAACATCACCAACCACACGATTGCAACTACGATCCCGTCTTCCACCTTGAAACTGCACAGAGAAGATCTCGGCCCGACGATAGAAAAGAGGTGCCGGAATCAGCGTTTTGTTATATATTTGGCAACGCGGAATTCGGAACAAGAACAGCGCTTAGAAACGCAACCAAACACAAAAAGTCAGCCCATTCGGCGCTGCATAACACAAGCGTGTCAACTGCATCTTCTTAGCAAAGCAGACACACGCACACACACGAGTAACACAGTATCGTACCATTCCTTGATCTCCAATCTTGTCATCGGCTCTGAGCGACAGAGATCAGCCCAGCATGGTCACTACAAGGTACGGTTGAATCAAAAGCATCTCCACCTGCAACAAAGTCTTTAGATCAACTGTTTTTAACCGTCTCCGTCCTTTCTTCATCTTCAACCTTCCTTCTCTTCCACATCCTATCCACAGAGCCCAATCGCGTACACCGCGCAAAGCAAGTCGTCGAGTCTCGTTTCCTGCTGATTCGGTCGACAATTCACCCGCACCTGCCACACCTACGCCCGCTCCTCGCTCCAACTCTTCGCGTAACTCTCCCACCAAGAGGTCTTCTTCATCCAACTCGCTCAACTCGCCTTCCCCTGCCTCTCCTGCCGTTCGCCGTCGTAAATCTTCCGTCATGAGCTCCAAATCGCTTTCCAAGGAGCAACTCGGTCCCAAGACCAAGCACTACGAGTTTGCTGGTCCTTTTGGTGCAGCTTTCGTCTCGCTCACCGTTCCCTTCTTCTCCTACTACCTCTACTTTGGATGCTCCGAGAGGTTGGGATGTGCGCTCACTCTGCCTCTCGACAAGCCCGACGCCATTCGATCTTTGCTCGTACAAGGTGTTAAGGAGAGTCTTTTCGACACTACAGGCTGGGCCATCTACGCTGCTTGGTATGCATTCACCGTCCTAGCTTGGATCGTCCTTCCCGGTAAGGACTTTGAAGGCACCGAGCTTCGAACCGGTCAGCGTCTACACTACAAGCTCAATGCCTTTGCTACCTTTATCGTAGCTATGGCTGCTTCAGCTGCCTGGATCTTCTACAAGGGTCCCGAATCCTTTACCATCTTCTACCAGCACTGGCCTGGTCTTCTTTCGGCTGCACTCTTCAACTCGTTCGCTCAGGCTGTCTACTGCTACCTCATCTCGTTTGGTGAGGGTAAGCTTCTCGCTCTCGGAGGCAACTCAGGCAACATCCTCTACGACTGGTTCATTGGTCGTGAACTCAACCCTCGCATTGGCAGCTTCGACATCAAGTCTTTCAACGAGCTTCGTCCCGGTCTCATTCTCTGGGCTATCCTCGACATCAGCTGTGCCTGCCAACAGTACATTCAGCTTCACGGCCGTGTTACCGACAGCATGATCCTCGTCTGCGCTTTCCACCTTTGGTATGTTGCTGACGCTCTGTTCATGGAGTCAGCCATCTTCTCCACCATGGACATTACCACCGACGGTTTCGGTTTCATGCTTTCCGTCGGCGACCTGGTCTGGGTTCCCTTCGTCTACAGTCTTCAGGCTCGCTACCTCGCATTCCACCCTGTCCACCTTGGCATTGCCGGTACCGCTGCCATTATCGGCGTCAACCTGATCGGATATTACATCTTCCGTGAAGCCAACTCGGAGAAGAACCAATTCCGCAATGGCACCAACCCCAAGAACTTGAAGTACATGACTACTGCATCTGGTCGCAAGCTCCTCACTTCGGGTTGGTGGGGACGCTCGCGACACCCCAACTATCTCGGTGATTGGATCATGGCCTGGGCCTGGTCGCTTCCTTGCGGATTTGCTACTCCTATCCCTTACTTCTACGTCGCTTACTTTGCCGTGCTTCTCGTACACCGACAGCTCAGGGACGACGAGGCTTGCCAGAAGAAATACGGAAAGGATTGGGACAAGTACTGCAAGCTTGTACGCAGCCGAATCATTCCCGGTATCTACTAAGCCCCTCAATAGATGGAGCTCTCCTGTCTTTACTTGTTCCGTTCTGGAATCTCATTTCAACATTTACTTGTACATAGCCTCTTGTCCGTAGTAGCTCCACGTCTTGTTGCGAATGTACTCTACTAAAGATAGCTTGATAGCATGATAGTGTGCTCACATGCTTTGTCTGACACTGACGTTGAAAGTCGCCTAGGGAATTGAGACGTGCCTTCTCGGAGTCTCAGCACAATGCCCCGATCCCTGATGCAAGCGCGCCCGATATGTATTCCTCACCGATTTAAGAAAGTGTGCACGGCCAATTCGCGAAGAAACGCAATTCGCTGCTGTTGTCCTCGTTGCCAACTCCTATTCCACCTTCGTTCTTCCCACATCATAGGCCAACACCTCTGCGCACCAACATGATTGCGCACCGCTCTCTCACACTCGCCTTGATGGCGCTGGCCACCTTGGTCGCGACTGCTTTCGCAGGTCAAGACTTCCGTGGTCAGATTCAACCCAATGCCGAGCTAGGTCACGTCATGAATCTGGGTCCCAATACACGAGTTCTTCTGCGCGCCATCCCTCCGCAGCAGACTGCTTCCGTAGACAAGCAGAGCGACGTCGTTATCGCCCCTGCTTCCGATGCAAACGAATCTTTGGACCTGGCTGCTTTCGGTCAGCAATACGATCGATCAACCCTTGTGGCGGTTGACGGCAGTTTCATCTTCCGAAATCTCGAGCAAGGCGCCTACACTCTCGAGATTGTATCTCGCACACATTCATTTGAGAAGTATCGCATCGACATTCTTGATTCTTCTTCGGGCAAAGCTCCTCAGATTCGCGTGTATACCCCGTAAGTCCAGCTCATCCTTCCTCGCACTGCCTTGCCCAACGAGACTCAGCTGCTGACTTTTTTCTCTCCCTTCCCCTGTAACACTCACAGTGGAACATCACTCACCAGCATTCTCAGCAACAACCTCGTCTTCCACCCACTCATTCTCCACGCAACAAAGCAAATCGACTACTACACCGAAGCAGCTCCTCTAACCATCTCCTCGCTCATCGGTATGGGCGGTCCCATGATGATCCTTGCCGTCGTCGGCATGGGCATGGTCTTCCTCCTCCCCAAACTCACAGCAAGTCTTGACCCAGAAGCACAGCAGGAATTGGCAGAAACTCAGAAAAGGATGCAGAAGCGTTTTGCTGCTGTTCAGTCCGGTGATGTTTCGAGTCTCATCTATAACGAGGATAGCGTAAAGAAGGGTCAAGAACGTGAGCAAGCCGCCAACGAGGGACGTGCTAAGCGGAACACTGGACCTTCCAAGTGATCTCTAGACTCTCGATCATTTCACATCTACAGCGATTCTTTTACACCATGGGTAATTGCATACCACCGTTTGGATCTTGGGGCTGTGAAGGCTGTAAGGAAGCAATGAGGTTTTGCGACTCTTGGTTGTTCGCCAGCAAGTATCGGAGCGCGAAGATGGCGTGTTCTCGCATGTCTGTTCATACACAAGACCGGGGCATCAGTATCAAGTCCGGGTAAGCCCAAAAGAGCCAGGGAAGGGTACTTACAAGGATTTCGTTCATCCAGAACAGTCATATTCAGAACGTGGAAAAGACCTCCTTTCTCTCGTACTAGATCTTGCACTTTCTTGATTTGGGATTTGGTCAGTGCGGACTCGGATGATGAGCATGCTTTTGCGTCAGACCCGTAGTTGCCCGAGGGAGCATAGACCAGCGAGCCCAACACACGAACGATGTCGCGCTTGAGATGATCAAACCCGTACGTTGGTTGTGTCTCTTTGCCTGCTTTGCCTGTGGAGGAAAGTGCGTGTCCTTGCGGTAACGGTCTGCTTTCCATGTCTTCATCGACGCCATTTGCTTGCTTGCTCGGACGGAAAGGTGACAAGGCTGGAGCATACTGATGTGTCTGATCCAGGAGCGCCACGAGCTCTTCGACAAACGCTCTGTTCCTCCGCAGCTCCCACAAAAGTATACGGGAGAGGCTGACAAAGCTTTGCTCGCCTTCTTCTATCACCCCTTCATCGCTCCAACCATCCGCAGACATGCCGATCGACATGAAGCATTCCAGTAACAACAGCAAGGCAGAGTGGACTCCGATCAAGCGTCTATCCTGAGGCTGTTTGTCCTCTGGCGTTCCCTCCTTTGCGATCCCACTTGCCATTGCGCTGCGAGCAAACGCAGAAAGACGCATGAACACCTTCACTAGCGCTGACAGTCCTCCGCCACACAATGCCTCATGATGCCTTGTCCCTTTGAGCCGCATCATCGGCCCCAGAGAACCACTGGAGCCATTCGCGATCTCTTTCTGGTTCGAATGCAGCCAAGTATCAAGTAATTTGAGCAGGATTAGCTGGGAGCTCGAAACCATCGGTGTGTCCATTTGCATCTCTGTCGACGAGATCTCGTCAATGGGTGCCAGAGCAAATACTAGCATCGAGCTATAGCCCTGTTCAAACAGCACGGCAAAAATGGTCCAGATGAAGCCGAGCGAATCTTCCAGATCTTCTTTGTCGGACTCAGACTCGAGATCATCGTGGAAGTCGGAGGCTGTGCGAAGCACGATGCTTTGTGAAGAGCTCAGCAATGATTCGATGATACTGAGTCCAGATTGGCTAGTGCATAGGTCATAGCATCGCCCATGTGTGTCGGTATTTGAGTCAAGGACCCGTAGGAAGTTGATAAGCAGGACCTGGGCGGCACTCGAAGTCGCTGTGTCCGGCGAAGATAGAAACTTGAGCAGGAGCTTATCTTCATCTTTGTTGGTAGTGACGATGCGAGGCCATATCTCTTCCTGTACACCACTGTTCTTTGTGATTAGATTGGATAGCATCTGAACGGCTGCGCGACAAAGTAGTGCCGTATCGGGGTCGTTGAGATTGTGAAAGCGGGTGATGTTGACCAAGAACGGCAACAGATTATCGAATCCTTGACAGACGCGTGCTTGCGCCTCCGGGTTGTCTGCCATCACATTCCGCAAGATACGCATACACAGCATGGCCAGTTCCGAGATTCGCAGGTAGAGACTGTCTTCCGTTCTAGTGCCGGCTGTGCGCGCTGCCTCGTCTCCGTCATCGGGCGGTGAAGGTCGAGCAGCTTGTGCTCGTTCGAAAGTGGGATACAAGCTTCTAAGAGCCCCAGCTATTCTGCCAAGGGATCCATTGTTGACAAAGATGTGTCGATCGTGCGGAGATCTAGCCAAGCGCTGGCTGAGTAGAGCAAGGTCCTGTTTGAGCCTCTGATGTTCTTCGATCTCGACGAGTGCATGATGGGATGGGGTTGAAGAAGAAGCCAGCAAATTGGTAAAGCCTTCGAGTCGTGTCAGGGTCCCCGCATCTTCGACCGTTTGTGTTGCCATCGTTGTCGGCATACATACATGGAAATGTGTCGAAGGCGAAGGGAAGGTGTAGCGAGGAACGTACCATCAAGGGTCCTCACTTTTTGTGGCATAGAGCCGCGGAACGCGGATGACGGGAAACGGACAACGGACAGCGCAAAATTGTGTGCTAGTAGTGTCGGTGTAACAACAGATCAAAGTGCCCAGCACCTGTCACTTTTCTCCAACGATGTGGTGCTCCTCGCAATATCTTATGAGGTCTAGTCGGAAGTGGCTCTTCCCTCACCGCATTACAACACTAGTTGACAGACATCATTGTATTCTTCTAAAAGACAAGCTGTATTGCGGAAATGAGCGACAAAATGCGATAAGATGGGATATGAGAGGCTACAAAGAACGAGCCAGCAATCTCTGCTCAAGTGATCAGAGGAGGCTCCGAATTCAGGGTAGCCACAAAGCAAGGGAAATGAACGAGTGTGAGAAGAAGGCGGCTCGCTTAGCACTTGCCGTTCTTGCAGTAGCCGGCGGACTCGGTGATGAAGGTAGGGTCCTGCTGACCACCGTAGTTGGTGGCCTTGTCGGTACCGGAGCAAGCCTTGTAGAGAGCGCAGGTGAGGTTGCCCTTGATGTACTTGGAACGAGCCGACTCGGGGAGCTCAGCGACATCCTCGGGCTTTTCAGCGTTGTCCTGGTAAAGGTTGACGAAGGTGCAGCCCTTGGTGTCAGTGCAAGCCTGCAAGCACTTGTCGACGTTGTCAACAAGGATGTAGGTCATGTAGTTCTCGTTGTCAATGGTGGCAGCACCGACGGTCTTGCCCTCGTAAACACCAGAAACGGCAGTGGTCTGGTAGTTCTTGAAGACCTGCTGGTAACCGTTCTGGCAGTTACCACAGTCAGGCTGGGGAGTGGGAGAAGTGGGCGAGGGCTTGTTACCACTCTGGCAGAAGGGGGTAAACTTGTTCCAGAACCACCAGCACTGGCTCTTGTCACCGCCGGTCCAGCTGGGAATGCCAGGAGCCCAGCAGCCGAACTTGAATGAGGGGAGCGAGGCGTGGTTCCAAGGGGCGACGCACCTCCAGGCCGAGACTTTGTTCTCAAAGAATTGCGAGAAGGCGCCAAAGGTGCGGGCCTCGAGAGTCTCTTGGCTCTCGACGGGAGAAGCCGAAGCGTAGGAAGCAGCGCCAATGACGGCGGCAGCAGCGATAGTCTGGATCTGGACCATTTTGAGATAGATGTGTAAGGGGTGAAGGGAGTTGTGTGTGCGTTAGTGGAGGGATGGAGAGGAGTTGCTTTGTTGATGATAGAAGGGGGAGATAGATGGTCTCGAGACCTTAGCTTTTATAGACAAGACAAGGCGGTTTCAGGAATGATTGTAGGTCTCGTTCTGATCGTACAAACTCTTCGAGCGCCCCTGGTAGATTTGGATCCTTGGACAACGCAGAACAATAGCGTAGGCAGTCTGTAATCGAGAATGTTGGAGAAGCATATTCGACAAAACACTGCACTTGGGCTGCATAGATCTCTCAGTCATCACTTTCATTGTGAAGGAAAGCCGTCTTCCGGGTGCCATGGCGAGTGCGCCCTGTCTTTTCGGCTTTCTACAGCGGACGGGATTCCGAATGTGTTTGCATCTATCGTGGACATGCAGATGTGGCCCGACGGACGAAGGGAAAGACCAAAAGAGTCCTCAGGTGTTCCTGTCCATGGTCATCTCCAGCTTAGCCTCGTTCCTGAACCTGCGACGAGAGCAGGCGAATCTGCTCCGCTACTTGCAGACGAACGAAGCCTAATGGAAATGATCGGCAACCTTCCGCTGAAGGTGACCGTCTGTTTTTCCTCTTGTCTTCTTCGAGGCGATCGAGAGATGTCCGAAGAAGCAGTCCGGCTAGTGAGACCCCACGGGAAGCCGAGTTCTCTCGGCGACGCTTAGACAAGGTCAAGGGACATGGTCAGAGGCTGCCTGGTCGAAGGATGGACTCAGAGGCCAGAACCGAGGGCTTCAGCCCCTGCAAGCATGGTCTCTCGCCAGAGCCGCAACGATCGGCATCGCAAGCGGACCGCCTCCCCTGTAGCTGTCACTGTGTTCAGGTACGATTGCGTTGTACCAGAGAGCCGAGACCGTTTGCCGAGAACCAACAGCCACAGCGCCGTAAAGTTTGTGAAGCGGTTCTGTACAGTGAGCCTGGACCTTTGTCCGCCAAGCGCTTTGTTTCCCAGACTGTATACTTGTGTTTTAGGATTCACCGACGACTGCCGACATCTAGGCCCCTCTTTGAGTGTCTCTCCTCAAGTTTGCCAAGGTCTACAGACCGCATCGAAGAGGCAATAGCCTCCGCGCCTCCTGCGAAAGGTTCTTAGAAAATAATTCTGAGATGGAAACGAATATCTTTTCAAATCTTGGGAAAAAGAACAAAAAAAAAAAAAAAAAAAAAAAAAAAAAAAAGAAAATTTGACTGCTCTTGCCGACATTATCCCGGTACCCCGCCGCTAGTGCCAAACCTAGTTACTGCTCTCAGTGGTACACTAGCGCTACCCCTCTCGGTACAATGTCACATGGTTGCTTCCCACCAGTGTATTGCCCCCTTCTTCGAGCCTCATTAGTTGAGATGATGATGGTCATCGTCGATCTTACCTTCTCGTCGAAAATTGATGTGTTTCTGGTTTTATTTCTTTTTCCAGTAATTTCCCATTTCTGTTACTTTTCGGGGGAAAAGATATTTTTCTCGCCTTTTTTTTGTCATTTCTCGGTCTGACTATAATTGCTCAGATGAGATGCACAGAGAAGAATCGCTCTCCTAACCTTACCTACAGCTCCCTGACAGATTGTTTACAATGCATAAACCTGTTGGGCCTGTCTTCCCTGTCTATCGCTCATGACTGAGCCCCGCCTCCCTGCAGCCATGTCTCATCTGGGCTGCGAAGGCCCTACTGGAACACCGACCCTTTTCCGCCTCCTGCAAAGGCAAAACACAATGCGTTCATGGGGATGCAGACCCCTCAACAATTTTTGCGTCGTTCAGGCGGTACAGATCTTCCTTTCAGTTTCCCGCGCTTATTTTGCTCTCATCTGAGGAGCATGTATCTAAAGAGATCGGTTTGTAGTCCGGAGAGTCAGCGGAACGCTGGCTTGATCGGCTCTAGCCTCTGTGACCTCTGGGCGCCAAGACAGCCTATCGGTGATTCACCGCGTCAAAGTACAAGAGAGATCTAGGCTGATCGATGTAGCTAATGTGAAGTATCTCGCTCAATTGCTTGGAATGTAGGGTCATCAAGATCACAAGCACAGAGCCCTTAGTTGCCGGGTTGTGGTACAGCTCCAATGTTGCGTACCGCAAAAGCATGTGAGCGGTCTTGGGAGGTAGAGAGAAGAATTGGGCGGCCCAGTTACCCGGAATACGGATCAGATGCACGCAGCTCTCCTTAGTCTGGTTGAGCTAATCTTACCAGGTGGCATGGATTGACTTTTGTTGAGACTCGCTTCAGTGCATGGTCTCACTTCGGGACCCAGCATGCAGTTATAAGTGTAGGATTCCGCCGCAACTTCATTACAGACTGTCTCGTCACGCTGGATGAGGTAGTCAGATGCGAAAATGAGGGATGAGGCAGGGATGAGGCAGGTCTTCTTCCATCTCAAACCCTGAACGATACGTATATCGGGCTATGGAGATGGCTAACAGATGGCAGAAGAATTGCTGTTTCGCACATGTCAAAACCATAGCACTATACGGTCACTAAAGAAGCAGGTCCGCTCGGGGACGGGGCCATACACACGTGCGAAACATAGTAACGAGCCTGGAGCCTTGTCACGTAGCTCTAGATCCGCTCAAGGGACGCAAAATTGATCGCCGTCGCTGGTTAAGCTCAGCTTGCGCAAAGTGGTCTCGGAGCTCTAAATATCCGGAGACCTCGCTCGTTGCCCGTGCGTTTGTTTCAACCAAGCAATTTGGCGGAAAACCCGCTTGGAAATTGAATCCACTACAGTGCATTCATTGACCGCCCAGACCTCTGGGATGATTCCCGGAATGTCCTAACCCGAGTGTAGGTGGTGAGCACAAATGGCCCCTCAGGAAATTCAGTATTGCCGAACTCCAGACAGAACCGGTCTACTGGTCGATGCGAGACATCTACGTACGGGCTGGCACATCGCGTCAAGGCACAGGTGAAAAAGCAGTAAAGAAGAAAAAAAAACTGAAACTCATAAACAATTCGGACTCACGCCTTGCTGCAGATCCTTGAGTCTGCAAACAAATCCCCCACAAGAAAATGGGCCGAAATGGACAAGCTGAAATTCAAGGCATCTGAATGGAGGATTTGACCAACAAAAGCAGTATAGACTACAGTGTCGCGGCTGCCTCGAGACTGGAGGAGTCGGTCGTCCTTTTCTCTCCGACGGTGGGAAGACACAACCGAAAAAACCATGTCTCATGGGCACCCCGTCGGAAGGGACACACCATTGCGAAGCGACTCGGACCGGCCCCATCCCTGACATGTGATCTCTCATGCTTACAGCAGATGGGACCGTCAGCAAAGGCGGTTCAGCGGCTCCACCATGACGAGGCTCCCGATCGTTCAACCATGCTCATTACCGTTAACATTGAGAATCATGCATGCTCAGTGAACAAGATGAACAGCTCGTTCATGCTTCTATCCGAATGACTGCTTCACTGAAGACATGTGAACTAGAAGCTTCGCAGTCACGCCGTTAGAGCAAACCTGATCATAGCGACTGAAGTTGCGACGCCTGCTATTTGCTTTCTCTGTGTTGGTGTTTCGGTGATCTCTGCATAATGGACACCGGTGTGGGTTAGCGGATTTTTGGTACATTCTTGGCAGAACGTGGTGCGGCGAGTGAGTTGCAACGCGGGCAGGTGGAAGAAGGGCTCTTGATGGCGAAGAAGAGAGCCGCTGCACGATGCGAAGAGAAAGGAGCGCTCATTGGTTTGCCTGTGTGCGATGAACAAAACACCATGCGAAGATCAGCAAGGGAGTGGTTGATCGATCATTTGCCGGTAGAGGATACCGAAATCTTCGCATCTCGCTTGCATTAACTGAGACACACTGACATTTCGCATGACTTTGCGCCCACAGAGAGATATGCGTCGACATTCACCGACCCAGAATATTTCTCAAGATTGAGAGGAATTCGGAATTGCGCGGTCCTGCTTTTCCGTCCAGCTACGCGAGAATTATACTGCATCCTAACGAAGCCTTTACTGTGCACGTCCCTTATGAACACGGACATCCCACTGCAGACTGCTGCGGACAGTGGTAAATGTACAGTATCCATGAGGTACAGATGTCAGCGCCTCGACCCCTGTGGGCGTAGACGCTACTCTTTGTTCTGTTGGTCTGCATGCTGCTCCTGAGATTCAGCATTGGCGGTCTAGACTGAACTCGCATTAACCGCAATCAATTTGTTGAGGTTGCAGCTTTCGAGCTTGTCCGGTCATCATATTGTCCTTACTGAATATCGCCAAGACGAGCAAGCGCCGATTGGGCGCTGTGTATATCGGATATCTTCCCACGCACCGCCTTTCCTGCCATTTCGGAATGACAAGCGTGGATGACGGAAGATAGCGGCTGCCAAGAATCAACCTTTCGCACGTTGTCGAGGTAGCTTCTCGAAAACCATGCAGGCGACTTGCTTTCAGAAAGTGATGTCAAAAAATCGATAAAATTAATGAAAAGAAAAAAGAAAATGAAATCGAAAAAGCAGAAATTATCGTGCTGAAAAAATTCAAAAAATAACCATTTTCAATCCTCTTTCTCAAAGCAAATTGCTGACCCGCTTAGATACAGTATATTCGTCAGGAAGCAGACGATCTCGAGGGCCGCTGAGCGATGGATCGAAAGCTAAAAGTCGGTTAGGGTAACCCACAGAACAGCGAGAGAACTCTTTCCCGGCCGATTGACAGCAATGATCAGACAATGGCAAGCTTGTCAGCAAGGCAACGGGGGCCAAACATTGAAGATCAGACAAGGAACAGATTGAATGGACAGGGCAAAAGAGAATGTTTTACGAGATGCGATGAGCTAGAGACGACAGACTGCGAAGTAAAAAAAGAGAGTGTTCTATGGTGATAATAAAGCTTGAGATACTGCCATAACATCGAAGGACTGAGAGTCCTCGGAGGCAATTTACATTTAGAAAGAGAAACGCAAGAGCGCTGGGTTGAGTGCAATGGGATAAATAATGTGAAGAATAGCGGTCAACAGAAGCGGCCAGAAGATGAAGAATCCTTGAATCTGCCACTCCAAAGGTAGCACGCCGTTGAGCTGGAAGACGATGACAGCGGCAATGCAAGCAACTGAGAGGATCAATGTCTTCCAGAACCTCTTAATGATGAGAGGCACCTCAATGAAGAAGTTGCTGTCTTCCAAGTCCTTGATAGTGGCACCCCATGTCATGTTGTAGCCAACAGGGTGGGCCAGCAAAGCAGTGAGGACGTGGTAGGAAAGACCACCAAAGAAGATGAACATGTACGGAATCCAGATGACGTGCTCCTTGATCAGAGGGAACAAACCATTGACTTTGGCGCGGTACCTTGCCAGGATCTGACCGACGTTGCCTCCTGCGGTGAAGACGACCACGACAGCAACCCAAATGTTGAAGGGAGGTAAGAACAAGGGCAGCAAGGTCGGATAGAACCAGCCTTGGATCAGGTAAAGAGCGAGAGATAGAGGGAAGGCGCAAGCGATAGCGTAGTACGAAAAGATATACGAACAGGCCGAAAACTTGTAATGAACCGGAGCGTTGCTGAACAAGAAGGTGCGGAAGAGCTTGGTGAATGGTCCACGGTAAGGCCACTCCCAGATGCGGTGGAAGATGAGCTCTGAGCAACCGAAAGCGTACTTCTGCCATCGGTTCAGCTCGTCGTCGCAAGTGAGCGAGACACCCTCCTCGAAGCCATTGTTTGAGTAGGTAGCCCATCGGGTGATGTAACCGCTCATCAGCAGACGAAGAGCCATGTCGAAGTCTTCGGACACGTGCGACTCGGACCAGATCTTGCGAATTCCGTCTTCAGGGTCAATGAAAGACGCCTCTTGCATAGCCGACCATCGCAGAATGGCGTTGTGACCCATGAATGGTGCCATGTCTCCTGCAGCGACCATGTAAGAAATCGCAAAGTTGACCAGACGCGTGAAGAAAGAAATACCAAGCTCGAAATAGCTGTCCGAGACGATCATGACACCGGAGCAGTGCTGCAAGACACCAACATCGGGACACTGAACCATCTCGGAAGCAGCGTCAAGCAGACAATCTTCGGGAACACGAGTATCGGAATCGATGAGGAGGACCAAGTCACCAATTCGAACATTACCACGGGCTTGGGCAAGAGGGTGAAGCTCGGGAAGGCGCTTCTCCAAACACCTAATGTAGAGATCGGTCTCGTCGGCTTCAGTCCATACAGCAAGTGCTTGCGGTGTTTGGGGTCGGTGCTCGGACATGGCCTTTTCCACAGCGAGCGAGAGGTGGCAAGTAAAGTTAAGATTTGATGCTTTCTTGAAGCGACCCTTGCGAAGGTAGCCGTCCTTGCCGTGAGCAGGTCGCGCAACCCAGCCGATATTGTTCTTCTCGTAGAACTCGTGTCGAAGAGCCTGTTCAGCCTGGGAAACGAGCTGCATACCGTCTTCCGAAACGATGATGGACGCAGTGCCTCCTTGAAGCTCGTACGTGCTAATCGCCTTCTTGACCGACTCGATGGTGGGAATCAGCACACCTTCCATTGACTCCTTGTAGACAGGCATCTGAATTGTAATGTGAGGGAGCTGACCAGTGATGCGTGAGGGAGCTTTGCCAGAGTAGTATCGAGAGTTCTGATGGATTTGACGGATAGGACCGAGAATCTGGAAAATAACACCGATCACGTTGTCGCAGAAGAACATGATGACTGGGAACATCAAGATTGTGACCCCAGCCAGACCCATCTTGGCCCAGCTGCCATCGATCAGCGAGTATTCGAAGAGCTTCGAGATGAACAAGAAGCAAAGCACCACGTCGAGACCGACAGCCAAACCATGCTGGAGTGGAGCCTGGTAATTGAGCGGCCTTTCTTCTGTCGTAGGCTTCTCTTGCTTCTCGGGATCGCTAGAAGTGTTGTTAGCCCAAGGCGAGCCGGTAGGAGAGCCAGCACTTCCAGGCGTGCCATTCACTGCGTGAGATTCGGAAAATGGGTTGGATGGTGCGATCGAGTGAGCATCAGAGCCCGCTCCGTAGATCGGTGTCCCGTGACCAGCGCTGGAAAGGGAACGGTATCTGGCTTGATTCTGGTTGAATTGGCTCATAGCCGTGTCAACGACATTGGAGCTCGAAGCCGCTGCCACGAGGTTGCTCGAGTTGTTGGCGTAGGAGCTTCTCCAGACGAACTTGATCATCTTCTCTTCGAGATCTTGGGCGCGTTCCTCGAGCTGTTCGACGTGGTCGCACCAGATAGCCACTGTGTTTTCTCGACGGATGAAACAGGCGTTTTGAGCTTTCCTCGCACCTGCCAGCTGTTCCATGGTATCGACGACCTGAATGTGCTGGGAAGCAGTGACGGGAATCTGCTCGGTGCCTGGAGCCAATCGAGTGTTGATTGCCGAAACCACAGGGGAGGTGATAGTCATAGCTGCCTCAACGTTGAGGATAGCAACCGCACGGCAGAATGCGCCAAGTCGCTCGTCCTCGGCGGGACAAATCACGTACTGGCCCTTTCCAAATCGGATCGCAACACCGCTAGGAACATCTGGGTTCTCGGAAAAGAAGTTGCGTCTGCTACAAGACTTCCAGAGATGAGCAGCCATGATCTGGTATCCATCGCGGGCATCGATCCAGTTCTGGTCTGCATTGCCGACCATGCCGATCGAGTTGGGGCTTTCAGGTCCCTTCTCGTTGTACTCGGAGCTGAATGACTGTGCGTACTCAGTGAGCTGGCCAGGGCGGCTCTCCATCATGGGAGGCGTCTCTGGCGAGTTGGAGGAGCTCCTCGGTGGGAGCTGCTCTGTCTTGCGGAAGAAATTGAGCATTCTTGTGGCTTCTTGTTTGCGAGAGGAGTGGAGGAGGAGTGGTGCTGATTTTCTCAGCAAAGGGAAAGGACTCTGCTTCGCGCTAAGCTGGACGAAGTACGAGCTTGACGCTGCTTCTGTCGACGGCGCTCTTCAGCGACTCTTATGGGAGGGAGGGGGAGGGGGAGGGGGATGCAAATGGGAGGGGAAATGGAGGTTTTGGGTATTGTTGGGGGGTTCGATCTCTAGCAATGGAAGGAAGTCAGTCCTTTAAGAAGGACCGGCGTCGGTGAGACTGGGAGAACGGTGAACAAAAAGCGGAATGAGGAGGATGCCCGCCGTCCGATAGTGTTCAGAACGCCGCTGCGATATTGTTTGGATGAGGTCGGCTCAGACACGCTCAGCTATGGCACAACCCCTACAAGAGATAGATCCTGCTCCTCTCAAACAGAACTGCTTGAGATACACAAAATCTGTCTGATGCGCGCATCTAATCACACCAGGCAAATCTGACGAGCAAGCGAGCGAGCGAGTGAGAGGATCTTCTTGCTACATCGGCAATTCACAAAGTGAGAACAACGCTCTTGTGGCACTCCAAGCCGTGAAAAGTGGCACGAGGAGGTATAGGCGAAACCATCGTCTGTTCCTAGTTCGCAACTCCCCAGATGCAAACAGTTTGTGCTCGTCTCGGCTGCATTGCCATTGCTGCGTCCCTCGATTTCGTTCGCTTCAGGACCCGTGAACCCTTGGAGCGGATTTGTATAATCCACTTTTTGCATTTTCATCTTTTTTTTTCTTTTTCTTTTTTTTTTCCTTTTCCCTTTTTTTGTCTATGGATCCCTGTGGAAAAGCAAGATTCATCAAATATCGCATTGAATCCTCGCAATCCTTCTTTGCAAGGCAAAGGAATGCTCGTATCACACAACCGTGTTGCAAGCCTCAGACGGACCGTAGTTTCTCTCGTTCATGAAGCTCATACTTGGCAAACGGCTGCTCGGTGCAGCTATTTCGGGGACCCACGTCCTCGCTCTGAAGTTCACTCTTTGGGACAAGCTCAGCGATCCCGTATCGATCACAGAGCCGTCTTGATCATCCTCTGACATTACTCGTGACTAAAGTGATAGGAGTCAGTGCTGGAGCATGATACTTTGTGATACATCTCACATGATTTGATCACCGCAAAAGATTCGAGACCTTGACGCTAATACTAACGATATGAAAGATGCCGGGTCAGGCGAACGGACAATGTGAGACCCGTCATCATGAGAACCTGAAACAAAGTAGAAGCGAAACCGTCTAGCCTTGTCGCTACGCTCTTTGCGCAAGCGCACGCATATTGGTCGGCTGCTAATAACCTAGGCTGTGGCTTGGACGTATTCGCCTAGTGACGAGGTGAAGCATTGTTTGAGGTCTCGCAGTGTCGACGGAATATCTGGTAATGAACTTCTCCGACAAAAAAAAAAAAAAAAGAAAAACAAAACAAAAGAAAAAGAAATTGATAAATCCAGTAGAGCATTTTCGAGTCTTTTTTCAGACATGCTTCTTCTCCCTAGGCTGATTCGAGCCAGGCTGCGACGATTGTCTTCTCCCAATCTCAGCATGCTGTAGCTAATTTGGAGCTGCTCGTTCGTTCCCGAAGGTAGAGGATCCGAACGACAACACTTGCACTCCTGGTATCGGTCAGGCTGCAAGCGAATAGCATGTAGCATCTGGCTCCTAGGATTTCTCTGGAATCAGAACTGGAAAAGGTAGCTGCACGGACCTGCTGCACAAGCATTCCTGCTCCTTCTCTTTTCGGCAAAATCGAAAGAAGAAAGGAGATATGTTGAGTCTGCGGGCGAACAAAAGGGGCCAAACAAAAGATAATCAGGGTTGCGCTACTTGAGAGACGACTGGGGCGTAAAGGAGAAAAGCAAGAAAATTTGGCGTCTTAGGCGTCTGACAGGCACTCTAGGGGCGTATTCGAAAGAACGAATTACTCGCCGTCGGCGTGGAATTTAGCATTCGCCCAACGTCGTCGGCAAAGAAAGATTTCCGACCAGAAAACCCAGAAGTTGAACCAAGCTAAAAAGATGCGACGCGGTTCTGGACCCAACTTCTGCAATGCAATGGCGTTCTGCAAACAAATGGTGGGAAAAAAATAACAAAACGGTCGAGAATGAAATTGAATTAAAGCTTTAAAACATATTGAAAACAGAGTCCCCTTAGGCATACACCGAAGAAGCGAAATTCCGAAAATGCACAATGAGCGAGCAGTCCAGACCATCCAGACTGCTGTTACTGTACTGCGTCTGCTATACCCCTTCCAACTCCGATCCAATCTATCTCGTGCAAACGGTGCTAAGCGAACACTTTTCTTTGTCCTCTCTCCCTCCTCTTTCTCCTCGGAAGCACTGGCTCTGACAAAGCTGAGCAGTTATAGATTCAGCCGGCAAATGCACGTTTAAAGCATTTCCGCACATTGGCCGGCAGCTGCCTCCCCTCCCTAGCTACGGTAGGCGGAAAGCGGGATCGACAGGTCAAGATCCTCTCTGCTCTCGGATCTGACTCGCCGACAATGATCTTCTTCGCTTGACGCTGTGCCCCTGCGGCTACGGCTTGAATACTTGAATCAAGGCCAGGCACGGACCGAACTCTACTGAACCATACTGAGTGTTCTCGTGACAAATACAATTCCTTCTGGTTCGCAGCCCGAACAAGCTAGCGGCAGAATGCATGCTGCCTTTGAATCTGCACTTCACGGCAAGCTTAGCAGATACAGGTATGACTGCAGTAGTCGAAATTCGAGCTGAGCGACTAGCTTCGATCTAGGACGGGTATGGGAAAGTCCGTGCGACCTCAGTGCGACCGAGATTCCGTCGGGCGATCTTCTGACTGTGGCGCACCACCTAGCATTCTTGGCGGAATTGTCTCGCCAAAGGCTGTCAAGCCGAGAAGGCAAGAAGCGATGGGCAAGGAAAGAGAAAATCAGGCCGGCGAGGGATCTCGAGTAGCCACGTTGGAGCAATCAAAGATTTGTTGGACTCAGGTGAATGTCTCACTTGGTCATGCTTGGATGGGAGAAATGCGGGCCAGTCGCCGCAGGGCAAAGCTCGTGTGCTTCCTTGTGGCTGGCTGCAAGTCGAAAGCACTTAGAACGGGTCCAAGGTGTGGCTTTGCGGGCCGCGATGCCACTTAGTGTCATTTGGTTGGAAAGTCAGTGTCCGGCGCATTATTTCCCAAGCTGGAAGAAAAGCGTGGCGCATTGTGGAACGTGTTTGTTGGTTTGTCTTAGCAGCCAAGACATCGATCTGTTTGGTCTCGGAGTCGACGGGAGAAAGATGCTTCGATCCCGCCAGATACAACCGTCCGCTCTAACATGGGCCTTCACTTTTCACCCATTGAACCCGGGGATACTTCTCTGAGGTATCCTACGATGAGTAGGGCTTACGACGCCTGGCATAGGCGAGCCTTTCTGGGCGGAGTTACAGTACATCAGAATCGGCTAGGGCGGCTATGCTGAACAAAGTTTACAGAGATGGGAGGAAAGAGCTGGTTGCTGGCACGCGGCAGGTCAGAGCAAAGGTCAATGGCGCGTACCTTGCCTCGACCTTTTCGCGAGCGATCTCAAGATGTCCACAGTTCGGGATTTCACCTGCAAGCTGTGTCTGCTATTTGTCTGCACAGCCGATCCAGAGAGCAAAGAATGAGACGGGCTTACTCGGAGCGATCAAAAGCACAGCTGGATCGATGGGAGAGAAGCGAACGTCTTCTGCAGAGCTCAGTCAGGCTCGCGTGAATGCACAAAAATCCGCTGCCGAGGTTGGCGCCATGCGGTTCTCCGTCTGTAAAAGCTTTCGGACTCGTACTGTCAGTCTTGGTGTTAGTCTCAGGGCATAGGAATAGAGCTGGTCACGTTATCGATATAACGGTGTCGGAGAGTCAAAAGGCAAAGTTGGTGATGATTTGCAACACAATGCCCATTCCAACGATGAAGTGATGTCGATCAAGGGCCAATGTCACTAGTGTAGTCGAAAGAGGGCAAGCCAAGATGTTTGGCACGGCTCGCTTGCACAAGGCAATTGTGTGCGGACGAAGTGAAGGGATCAGCAGCCATAATTGCGAAGGCGAGTGAGCGGCAAGGAAAGGAAGGAATTCTGAAGCAGCTTTATGACTAAGGATCATACTGTGTCACATCGCGCTGTGCTGTCCGATTTTTCTCCTTGGCTCACGTGTGGGAGGGCATCATCCTACGCAGCAGGAACCGCAAAGCCGCAAGAGTGCCGCACGATCCACAAGCAAGCTCTGAAGACCAACCCACAGGACCCAACAGTCAAGCCTCGTCGTGCCTGACTATCCTGTGTATATCAAATTCAACTAAGGTGAAGTTTGCGGGACCGGTCACAGATCTTTTGAGTTGCAATTGTGCCCCGATTCGGGGGAACAGAGCAGCACAAGCTTAGATGGTGTTGGAATAAGTGTCAATTTGGCAATTAACATCGTGTTTCGGATCCGCACTTTAAAATTTCATCATTGCGCGCCAAGCCAGACATTTCTGCAGCAATACACAGACCAGCCTTCTGTTAGCATGACGGAATACCAAGTAGATTGCCGAAGCCGCTGTATCTCCGTCTCGGGTAGGCATCGGATAGCTATTCACCCGAGACACTTCGGCTTTAACTTGAGGCTGTCGTTTCTTCCTGTCCGTGATGATCACAAGATTCTTGACATCGTCATTTGGTGCATGATTCTTCACCCACACATGTGGGGCCGGTCATCGTTCGAGTGACAAACATCGAGGCTTGGCAAGGAGCGAGCAGAAAACAGATCGACAAGGCCCTCGAGCAGTTTCAAATTCAACATTGTGCCTTCCTCAACATGCTTGGGCATCCCTAATCTTGATCCCAATCGAATCTGTCGATGTGATGATGGACCCAGAAGACGGAACAAGACCCACCGATCAAGATGAAATGAAACATCGTACGGATACGCAAAGCTTTTCCCTCGCGATGGTGACGTTGTGGTGTAAGCTCGAGGAGGAAGACGGAAGCGACAAGCTTGAATGGAGCTAGTAGAGGCGAAGCCGGCAGATATCGGCGAGTACGACGCCGTTGAAGCGAACGGCCTTCTCGGCATCCTCTCGCTATGTTCTTCAGGTGTCAAAAAGATCCCGCTCCTGGAAGGCGTTTTTTGGTTAGATTACCGCACGCAAAGACGCCGCAAATGGCGTTTGTTGTTCGTGTCAAGGAGGACTTGTGAGGCTTGTAGGAATCCGAGGAGGATGCTTTTGATTTCCATTTTGCCGAGCGGAGATCCCGATCTACAGGTGCAAAATCTTAGACAGCAAACAACAAAAATTGAATTGTTTCGTTATGCGGCCCTACGGGTAAGACTCGAAACACTGTACCGAGCTCTTGCCGATTTATGGGACCCGATCTGCATAGGCGCACTCAATTCACCTCGAAGGCACGGCATGAATCGGCACGACTGCCGTCCATTTCAGGCGAACAGGCGCTTATCGGCGGCTATCGGCACGCATTATGATCTTGGTCATCCAGCCCTCAGTCAGCGCACGGGATGAAGGAGAGATCGGACATTCAAATCGGGATGATGAAGCTTCTTCGCGCGTTGCTGAGACATCTTTCCTCGCTGTTTCTTGAGACAGACGTTCAGCTGAACAATGCATCTGAGACTGAAATCCGGCTCCTTTGAGACTCTTTCAGCCTGCCGATTCTATGCCGAGCCAAACAATCAGCAACCCACCCGATGCAAGACGCGAATCAGGGTTCAAAATTTTCCCGATTTTTCTTCCCTTTTTCGGTTTTCGCGGTGACGCTCGACCATGCCGACTTGATTTCTTCGGCAGTCGTTTTGACCAAGCGAGCTTTGCTTGGCTCAAGATCAATGTCTCGGAGCATGCCTTCCGTATACATTAGCGTGCGGAAGCTCGCGAGTTCGGTGACTGCAAATCGATGGAGACACGAAGATGCAAGGCCGGCCAAGCTGAAGGAGTCCGATGCACCCCGATACCTTTAATTCTGCGGAGAGATCGGTCAGTTGGAGTCGTCGCCTTGCAGGCAGCTGACTTCGGTCAACCCCATGCCTTTGACATGTCGACTGTGATGAATGTTAATGCCCAAACAAGGATCTACTCCAATAGGTTTGTAGTGTGCACAAACAGAGCCCTCCGCATCGGTCAAGTGAAATAATCGCAAGCCTGGACAGCATTTGAACCGGCACCGCTCGCCGATTTGGCATTGTTCTATACATTCCTCTAGCGCGGCTCAAGTAGCGCTGTGCCTTGCGGCCGGCAGACTTCTCACGGTGGTTGGAACAGAGCCGATAACGCGCAGCGGCACCCGATACTTGGACATATTGTTTCGCTCTATGACTTTCTCAAGCTGATTGCGCTGAGCCATTGCTATGCTGGTCGCTGATCGGACGACAGCGAATGACAAGGCGGGAGTACCGTTACAGAGTTGGCCCATGCACCTGAGAGAGATGTGACCGGTCTGAGGGCAGCGATGGAATGAATGCGAGCTATTGCCTGCAGCCCACTTTTCTTCTGTTCTGGAACACCCGATTTTCTGCAATAGGGCGTCCACAAACATTCTCAACGCCTTGAGTTGACAGTTTTGCCCACCAATTTTCTGTCCTTGATTTCTGCGGTCAATTTTGCCTGCGAGAAGAAAAGACGAAATCGACATGAGTTTACGCGGCTGCATCTTGCACGTCCCTCATTCGCTGTTCGATGAGGTTAGTCTGCTACCATCCTTCCGTCAGACCCTGAACCTGAGCCCACTTTGCACTGTCACACTTGGCAAAATGACATTGGCTCGGTGGCTGATTCACATCAACCGGTCGATCCTCATTGACAAACCCTTGCAACCACGCGCGTAAGCGGCGGAAGTCTCTTAGCGTGATTCGAGATCTCAAGCTAGTCTGTACGGCAGCAGCAAAGTTTTTGTTCGACTTTGAACTTCCCAAGCTAGCTGAATCGAAAGATCTGTCTGCACTTTGGCGCGCAGACAAAGCCTGGAGATGCCAGATCCCAAGCCTTGGCCGTTTCAATGGAACCTTTGCGTGGGGCAATAACCAGCTCACACTCTCGCTAGTGGAGCTTGGGGCAGCAGGAACAAACACACGAGGATTAACATTTCTCTGCGGAACAAGAACGAGCCGTTCAGGTCTAAACGGCTCGCTTGACGAGGTGAATCGACTCCGCAAAGCATATGCCTAAGCCGATGTCCAGACTCGTACCCAGGAATTTTTGTTTGGATTCAAGAAAATGACCATTTTGTTCATATTAATTTTCTCTTTTATTTTTCAAGCCGAAACTGGCACCTGTCAGCGATCAATTCAATTAATGCACTGGCGCTCTTGCTCGCATACGATGGCTTCCGCTTTCTCATGCACCTCATAGTCACCCGCAACTACCTGCCTCATGCCCTTTCCCCCTCGAGCTTTCCACGCCTTTATCACGGCAAGCTCAGGAACAATGCACGTTCGCTCACACACAAACAGCAGCACGTATACTGGAGCTTGCAAAGAAGCGAATACTTCGGCATCAATGCACAACATCCCGTCCTCACTCAAATGAATCTCTTTTACTTCATCAACGCACAGCGTTAGTTGTCCGCTTCCACTCATGTTTCAAGCCTGTCCTTCTCACGTTGTTCGCCGAAGATGTTCGCCCTATCTGAGCTTGGCTCGAATTGCCGAAACCTGTCGGTCCCTTATTGATACTTTCTTAGCTGACTTTTCCGTGCAGCTTTGAACGGCAGACTTTCCGCTCCGAGACAGATCTATCTGTTTCACGGCTTTTCGCCTCTTCAGATTCAAACCCAACCTCAGCCACACACGAATCATTGTCTCTCAGCGTGGTCTGAGTCGGAAGAGTTCATCCTTCTGAGAAGCCTTTCTGTCGTTTTGTTCCGTCTTCACAGGATCCCGGAATAATTGTGACCGAAAAATAAAATGAAAAAGAAAAACAAATTGATTTGATTTCTTTTCTTTTTCTAAAGAGATCGAAAATTGGAAAAAGAAAAACATTTCTTTTTTCTTTGGGGCTTTGTTTTTTTTTTGACGAGGCACGCTGAAAATCAAGAAGGGTCCTCAAAATTTCTGGAGCTCTCCGGTGTCGCAGATGGGAAAAGCGACGAGCAAGTAGCAAGTTCGATATCTCTCTCTTAGTTGCCCTGATCATCGGTGCCTGTGCCAGACATCGACACTGTCACAGCACAGCACGTTGTGTATGCTTTCTGAGAGCTTTCGCCCTTGTTTCACCCAAGCCCGCCTCGCTTCTTGCACTTGTCCATGCTTGTGAGTTTTGTTCGCCTGAGTCTCTTCGCCCCTTTGAGAGCTAACGAAGGTTCGTGAATGGTGTTTCAGGTTGCGTGCGAAGGGTATGGAGATGAGGACTCATCGATGTACGCATCCTGTCAATGTGCTGTGCCTGAAGTCTCGATCTCTCCGTTGCTACGCTTGTCGCGGGTACGTGAAGTAAAGCGCTTCGCTTCGAGTACATTGAGCGAACGAGTTGAACGGCGTTCTCAAATCTTCTCGACGTTCGGCCACTTCCCTGGCTCCTGGATTTGCTCCGACTCCTACCCGTGTCCTCCACACTTGCGTCCGCCTCATAACATCCTGCTCTCGAGGTTTCTCTTTCCCTCCCTTCCACTCACTCCCAAGTCAAGCTCCCCCTCCAGCAAGCTATAACCCGAAAGAACACAAGTGCCATAGCTCTTTTCTTGTCACGAGCTCTTCAAATCAAAACCTCAAGATGAGCCGCACATTCGAGCTCCCACCCCGAATTTCGGGCGAGGAGGAGATGGAGCAGCTTCGCGACCTTCCTACGCCCAGTGATGTCTCTGGCAGTCAGAGCAATCACGGCAGCTACTTTGTTGGCACAAATGTCACATCTCCTCGCACACGCAAGCACAGTTTTGGTTTGCGTGAGAACGGCTCGATCTCAATGTCTACATCTGGATCGATGCCTTCGACAATGAGCAACAGCTCCTCCTTCGGAAGCAACAGCCACAGCCGGTTACCCGGGTCCGGTCACCAGTCTCCGCACGGCTCCATCAGTGACCATGGCTTCAGCCAGACTTTCAGCTCTGGCAGCAGTGCTCATGGTCACAGCTCGCATCCTCAAGGCCTCGAGAACTACGGCATGGCTTCGGGTTACGCAAGTCCCTCGGTGCAGAGTCACCATACAGGAACTATGACCCCTGCAGCTGGGCTGTACAACGCTTCCGCCAACACTTCTTTCGCCAACGTAGCACTCAAGTACCGCAAGCCTTTCGCGCAGCGTGTGCTGAAGGAGGGCGAGAAGGTGGAAAAGCCCTGGCTGGAAGACAAGAAGCGCAAGTCTTCCGATCGTAAAGCCTACTGGACCTTCATCTTTGGTCTCAGCTTTGGTTTGGTTGGAGCTGTGCTGCTCATGTACTTTGCCTATGCCGCCGTGCCTAAAGGCAAATACTGCCTTGTGCTCGACGAGCAGTTCGACGGAAACACGATCAATAAAGACATCTGGTTCCACGAACTCGAAACAGGCGGATTCGGAAATAACCAGTTCGACTGGACAACCGATTCGACCAATAACTCGTTCGTTCAAGATGGCAAACTCTACATCGTCCCCACTCTCACCTCGGATGCTGTTGGCGAAGCCGCCATCACAAACGGCTACACACTGAACCTTACTGAAGCCGGCACTTGCACTGCTTGGAACAAGACTGACGCTAACTGTGCTGTTCGCTCGAACTCGACTACCGGCGTTATCTTGCCTCCAATTCAATCGGCACGATTAATGACCAACTTCTCGCGCACCATCAAGTATGGTCGTGTCGAGGTGAAAGCTCGCATGCCAACTGGTGATTGGATCTGGCCTGCAGTCTGGATGATGCCTAAAGATTCCGTCTATGGTCCCTGGCCTCGTTCAGGAGAGATCGATATCTTTGAAGGTCGTGGAAACCTCCCCACCAACCGTGATAGCGAGGGAACCAACAAGATGTCCTCGTCTCTCCACTTTGGACCCAACTACCTTTTCGACGGCTATGGATTCGCAACCAAGACTCGCAACCTTTGGAGAAACTGGTTCAACCAAGGCAGTCACACTTTTGGTCTCGAATGGACCGAAGACAAACTTTGGACCTGGGAAAACACCCGTGTATTCAAGAACCTCGAAGTAAACTTCGGCTCAGGTTTCTGGAAACGTGGTCGATTCCCCAACCAGATGGCCAACGGTACGCTGTTGAGCAACCCCTGGGCAGATGTACAGGGTGAGAGCAAGAATGCTGCTCCTTTCGATCAGGAGTTTTATTTGATTCTGAACGTGGCAGTTGGTGGAACGAACGGATACTTTAAGGATGGTTTGGGTGATGACAAACCTTGGTCGAACGATGCTGAGAACGCAGCGGCGCAGTTCTGGCAAAGCAAGGACCAATGGTTGCCTTCTTGGCCCACAGATCCCAAGCAGAGAGGAATGGAGATCGAGTATGTCAAGATGTGGCAGAAGTGCTAAGCTTGAGCACTGTTATAGAGTCGATGCTTGCTTGTTCCCGTTGGTTTGGTTTGTTTCACTTCATATTGTAATGTTTCGTTCGTTTGTTCTGTTTTGTCCGCACATAGCACACTCTCTCTCATCCGCTTTTCTCCCAATGGAACAATGACTCAACTTAGAACGCCTTTGTGACGAGTGACCGTGAAGTGTTGTGTTGAAGCATTTGAATCCATTACTGAACAAATCCTGGCCGGTTGCGCAACCCAGTATCTCTACCAGGTGCATTATGAAAACTCGAAGCAGCACTACTAGATCCCACCCCCAATCCTGCTCCCGCTACCGACCCTCTAAAACTGCCTGGAACTTCAATATGTACATCTGAGCCTGGCGCACTATCCGTGCCTCCTCCACTGCCACCATTCGCACGCAGCAGCGCAGCCTGTGTCAAGCTCGTCGCATGCTGCGATTGCTGCGCACCATACACACCTGCTGCATGCGCTCGCCAAGCTTCAACACTCCCTATCCCACTAGGCATCGGCATACCTGCAGCAACACCATTGCGTAGTGAAGAAGACGAACGCGGATGTGGCGGTCTTGCTAGTCTATCTGAAGCAGAGGAGGAATGGAGCATCTCCTGTCGAGCAGATTCGAGATGACCAGGTTGGATAACGGATTCATCGGTTCTTTCAATGCCGGTTCCTACTTTCATTTGACCCGCTGCTGTTTGCGAGTCTGTTCCTGCAGCGTGACCATTGATTCCCGTGCCGGAAAGACCAGCGCTGTTGTTGCTTGTAGCTTCTTCGCCAGCCCTTGCAGCGGCGGGGGAGGGCACAAGATTGGGAAGGGTGAGACTCCAGTATCGAGGCCAAACGAAACGATCCATGATCCATCCGCGTAGTCTTGAGATGAGGAGCTGTTCGATCTTGGGAATGTCTTGGAGCTTTGCTCTTGAACCGAGCAAGCTGGTTGCTGATGCTTCTAATGCAAAGTCTGGATGAAGGGAGAAATGCAACTGGTGACGGGAACGAGGTGGTGCCTGCGTTTGGCCTGCTTTTCCAGGTGCAGGTGGAGCGGTGGGTAAGACGGTTGCGTTGGGATCTGATGAGAAGAGCTCCACTGCCAATGTTCCCGAGAATCTTACGATTGTAAGGCTGAGCGATACGGGCAAGACCGCGAATCGCGGTTTCGGAAAGTTGATCAAGAGCTTGGTATCAATCGCCAATGTGATCTGATCCGAGTAATCGACATCGATCTCAATCCGTGTTCTGCCAGTATCGTCTGCTGGTCGTACACGAGCATTGGTAAAGATGGGATATGCATCACCAAAATCCGCCTCGGTCACACGGATAGGATCTAGAAAAGAAGAGGAGGCGCGATTGAGAATCTCTTCCATGAGATCTCTTGCAGTTCTTTCCTTCTCTGGCTCGAGATCTGCTGGAGAATCCATGTGATTGGTGCCGAAATGGATGCCAGGCGATGCATGGCGTGCATTCGCATGGTAGGTTGGAGGATGAGGCGAAACACCACCTGCAAGTACATCCTCACGGTATCCAGCTATGGCTTGAGCAAACATGACATTGAGCCAGTCGGTACTCTCTGGGAGATGGGATGAGATGTCGTATGCAGTTTTGTCGAGAATATTGGCGAAAGTGGAAGCTCTGGTGTCGGAGGTGATGCGATTGGATTTACGAAGCGGGTTGGTGGTGGTGGTGGAAGGTGCAGAGGCGGTGGTTGCTCTCCTGGCACCTTGGAGTAGAGCTTTGGCATGACGTTTAGAGCGACGTTCGGAGATCTTGAGACGCATCAAGCGTTCCTTTTCGAGGGCGGTGGCAGAGTCTTCAAAGATGACATAGCGGATGAGAAGGAGTGCAATGACGACCATAGAGATCTGACCGACGATGAGACCCTGAGTGAAGGTCCAGCGTGAGGGTGATGGGAGAATGGAGAAGTATGTAGCACCGGCTGGCATGGGGTGCTGATGAGCCATAGAGTACGCCATCGCGGCATGCTGGTCTTGCTGCTGCATGGCGGCGGACATGGATCCCGGATCCAAGCCAGGAGAGCAAGGCGGCAGCCTGTATGGAGAAGCGTGATAGGGATTGCCTACGGTGAGAGAAGCGCTGCCATGTTGAAGTGATTTCTGCAGCAAAGCGAGTATCGCTGTGGTCGAGTTGTGATGCTATCCTGTCAAGGTGCAAAGGCGAGGACGTTGCACAATGACATTTCTGAAAGTGGAGAGAGAGCGTTTCCAGGACCCTGGCTAAAACATATCGGCGATTTGCCAGCTCTCACCTGAGATTCGAGATCTACTCAACTCTTTTTTTCGTGCGATAACTTATAGAAAGCGACGCGCTGAGATCCGTGGGATCGAAAAAGTGGAGCGAAACTCAAGTTGAAATTTCTCAGAGCCAAAATTGGAATCACAGCGGATAAGCAGTTCCGGATCTTGCACTTCTCTGGAAAGCGTAACGCTCAAGAGTGCGGAGCTGCAAACCTTCTTACGTGGACGATGTAAGCACAGTCGTTGCCTTGCCTTACCAGTCTCATTCACCTTGATGATGATAGAATACAGACACTTAGGGACAACACTTTCTTTGTCATTCTCACAAGTAGATGGCTCTCAGATGTGTGCAATGTTATCAAGTGCGATTAAGAAACTCGCAGTTGATTTTGTTCTTGATGTTGCCGTTGTGCTGTTGAATTGTGGTTTGTGGCGAGCGTTTCGAACGCGTTTCGGTTTCCAGATTTCGAGAAATGATTGCCACACGCAATTTCCATTCACAACACACACAACACACACGCTGTACAACTGCATGCGCGCGGTCTTTCTATCGCCGCCAGCAGTTGAAATCCAAAAAAGTGGCGTGAGTCAAAGTCGAACCCTGAATTCCCAACTCGATGTTGCTTATAGGACTAGGGTAGCTTTGAATTCTTCCCTCACGACACCACCCTCTCTTCATCACCTACCCATCAGCAATATTACCACCACCTTTCGACAAGATGGCGGCAGCTACAGCTTCCTCTTCCAAGATGCAGCTCTTCAGTGCTGACGATGTTGCTAAACACAATATTTCCACCGATTGCTGGGTTATTCATCGCGGCAAAGTGTACGACGTCACCGATTTCGTCGAGGATCACCCCGGCGGAGATGATCTCATCCTTCAATATGCTGGCAAGGACATGGGCGAAATCATGGACGACCCTCAGGAACATTCTCATTCCGATTCGGCATACGAGCTTCTTGACGAGCACATCATTGGTCGACTCCCCACCACCGATGCTGAAAAAGCTGCTCTTATCGAACGCAATGCTAAAGGCGGTTACTCTGGCAAAGACGACTCCATCGTCATCACTGACGATTTCCACCCTGAGGAAACCGACTTCTCGTCAGACTACAAGCAGAACAAGTTCCTCGACTTGAACAAACCGCTCATGCCTCAGATGCTTCGTGCCAACTTCTCCAAAGAGTTTTACCTTGAACAGGTTCATTCTCCTCGCCACTTGAAACACCCAGCACGTTTCTTCAACCAGGACTACCTTGAGGTCTTCACCCGTACCCCTTGGT
This sequence comes from Ustilago shanxiensis, assembly GCA_019972555.1. Taxonomy (NCBI): domain Eukaryota; kingdom Fungi; phylum Basidiomycota; class Ustilaginomycetes; order Ustilaginales; family Ustilaginaceae; genus Ustilago; species Ustilago shanxiensis. The sequence goes on along the minus strand of BPMX01000008.1, from coordinate 698,110 downwards.
ATGTCGTGCCCATGGTCTGGCTTCCCATCGCATCGGCCATCTTCTTCCGTTCTACAACCCAGTTCGCTTCCAACCTCTCCAACACCCCTCTCAAAGCAGCCAACTGGTACGAAGCTGCCTCCAATCCAACCCAATTCACCACTTCCGTTTGGTCCGTCGCTCTCACCCAGACCGCAATCTGCTGGGCAATCGGCGTAGTCATTTGGACTTTGCTCGAATACACCATTCATCGATTCCTCTTCCACATCGATAACATTCTTCCCGACAAACCCGCTTTCCTTACCCTTCATTTCCTTCTTCACGGCGTACATCACTATCTGCCCATGGACCGATTGCGCTTGGTTATGCCTCCTCTGCTCTTCTTCGTTCTCAGCTATCCTTTCACACAGCTGGCTCATGCGTTGTTCCCTCACGCAGTGGCGAACGGAATCATCTCGGGTAGCTTCTCCATGTACGTAGTGTACGATTGCATGCACTACGCGCTACACCACACAAAGCTACCTCAGTACATGAAGAACATGAAGCAGTACCATCTCGAACATCATTACAAGAACTTCGAATTGGGTTTCGGCGTTACTAGCAAGGTCTGGGATTACGTCTTTGGTACTCAGCTTTAGAACGCCTCTCACTTCACATTCTATCGATAGGTACACATGTTCGCAGCTAATTTTTTGTATATATGACATTAATACCAAGTATTCATCTCCACTTCTACGACTTTGTGAAACTGATTGATTGTATCTGAAGCGATGGTTGACTAGGAAAGCGAATTCTGCAAAGTCTGAATAGCAGTTGTTGGTCCAACAACTCTCATCCTCACCTTCCTATCCTGAACCTTTGGCGAAGGTAACAAACTCAGCGAAGTGACCAAATCCTGTGCATGTTTTGCCTCCACCCTTACAACTGCATCCCAACTCTTTCCCCCCTCTTCCCCATTCACAGGATGCGTCGAGAGAATGTCGACGTTGTACGCTCCACCAACCACACCCATCGTTGCCGTCTGCGCTGTTTGAATTACTTCAAGAACAAAGGTCGGAAGGATCGAGGGTAAGGGGGAGGACGAAGAGAGACGAAGACCGATATAGCGCCAATCTGAAGGTTTCATTCCTTTTCTCGTGTATCGTTCTGCTGGAGGTCTAGATTCGGCGGAGCTCGACTTTGCTGCACAGATGGAGGAGAACAGACAAAAACGAAAGGGGGGAAATTGGTTAGAATTCTATCTGTGATGCAAGTGATTAAGAGAGGTGTGTGGTACTAACTGTCTTTCTTCGCACCATTCGCCTTGGTCTCCTTTACCTGTTTGTCACTGGATGAAGCAACGACACCGACAGCGGCAGCAGCAGCAGCTCCAACGGCGCCAGAACCCTTCGCTTTGCTTCCATTAGACTGACCCTTCCCCTCCCCTTTACCACCATTCAATGCCTTGCCATCAACAACTTCCACAGCCCCATCAGCTACAGACTGCACCTCATCCTCAGCCTCCGTATCAGCTGCAAACAGAGCCTCCATCGCAGGCGTATACCCCTGAATCTTGCCAAACTGACTCAATGGATACGTCACCATGTCGAACGCCAGTGCAATCGGAACATTCTTCTCCCCTGTCCCCTTCTCGCTCAAAGCAAAAAGCGAAGATCTCGCCATCTTCGGATAACGCTGAGAGAAGTGGGTTAGCAGGATGTTGCTCGCACCCATCTCATGTCCAACCCGAATGGCTTCACCAAAAGTGGAATGGCCCTTGTAGATGGCCATCTCCAGTTCACCATCTTCGAGCGTAGCTTCGTGGATCAGAAGCTTGCAATCTCGTCCAGCAGCGATGAGCTCCGGTGCTGGACGAGTGTCACCAGAGTACGTGACGGACCAGTCTTCGACAGCATGGCGAACAACAAGACCGTAGCAATGCGAGCCACGATGAATGACACGGGCTGTGTGGATGTGAGAGAGACCAGTAAGCGCCTTCATGCCTCCAACATGTGTCAGGTGCTCTCGTCGGATCTTTTGGTCTCGGCTGCTGTTGCCGTTCGCACCTGCTGAAGACGGGTTGAGTTGACCTGCGCCATTCGTGCTAGGGAGAGGATCTACTCCAGTCTTGTAATCCAGATGCTCGTTCAGCACCAGAATGACATCTTCGCCCAAACCCAACTTTTCAACGTGTTCGTACTCTTCAAGGTAGTTGTGCACGAATCCAGTTCCAACAAGATAAAGTGGCTTGTCAGGTCGAGGCTGTAGCTTTCTTCGCTCGAGAAGCAGTCGAATGAGCCCGATGTGGTGGTCAGCGTGGATATGGCTGATGAACAGCACATGCATCTCGCGCAAAATGTCATCCACATCCTGTCCCACCAACGAACCACTTTCGGCAGCAGTTCCATCTCGGCGACAGCCGAACTTGCGGCGGAGGAGCCCGTATGTTGACTCTCCGGCGTCCAGCAAAATGTTGCCCGAGGATGGAGTTTGAATGAGGGTTGAGATGACATTGCGGTATTTGCTCGGCGCTGCTGAGCCTGTGCCCAGTGTTGTGACTAGAATGTCCTTCTCAGGGGATACAGCACTGTGAGGAGCCGCGGTCTTAGCCTTGATGCTCTTGACGACGTCGAGGTAGTCTTGCCAAGCCTTCTTTCGCGCCTCCCGCAGCCGCATGTTTCGAACGCCTCCGAGCTCGTCGGTCGGGATGGCCTCGCTGCCATTTGCATTGGTTGCTGCCTTCTGTCTTTTGGCCGCAGAGGTTGCGCTGTTCTTAGCTTTTACCTTGGCGAGCTGCTCTGTCTGCTGTTCAGTTTCCTCGACTGCCTCCACTTCGAAAGCTGCGACCTTTTCGGCCTGCTCAGACTGGACTGCGAAATCAAAGTCGGGCGCACCTGAGTGGTAGCGCTTCGGCTCACCACGAGGATGCAGTGGAATCACTTGATCTGCTTCGGCTGCCACAACCTTGAGCGGGAAGTCGGTCTTGCCCAGAGACAAATCTTCGACAGAGACACGAGGCTGAAGCTGGTACTGTGGCACCTTGAACATGACGTCGTCGAGCTTAGAGAGCCGCAATGGGATGGTGGCACTGGAAGGGAACATGAGCTTGTTGGCGCAAACTTCGTAGTTGGCAATGATATGGTGACAGTCGGGTCCAAATTGACGCATCCACTGCTGGTAGCGGGAGTCTCTGAGCACCTCCAGTGGGACGGCGTGAACTATGGCGTGTGGTGCACGCGATTGTTCTCTGCTGAGTCCGATATTGGCATCTGAGGTGTAAGGTGAGAAGGATTTGGCGGCTTGCTCGCTGAGCAAGTCATCAATGTAGGCTGCGGAAGGCAGATAAATGTTGAAGACGACGACTCCGGCGCGCGAGGGTCCTAATACATCGCTCGACTTGACGAGAACTTCTTCGAGCTCGTTCCATGCAGCAGGTATTGGCTCTACGTTATCGCTGCCCCTCTCCTTGCTGGTCTGCTTGCCGTTTGGCTTTGACTTGCTGCCTGCACCGCCTCTCTGACTCTGTATCCACTTCTTCCTTTCATCTGCTTCCATGCTGGCCCATGCCTTTGGACGCTTCAGTTTAACGTCTTCGCCTCTGGTCAGAACCGCAAAGGAAGGACCGGGGGGAACACCAGCCTCGGTAGCTTTGACAAAATCGAACTTGCCCCTCTGCGCATGCGCCTCACAGATGAAAGCGAGAACGGGCGCTTGACCACCTTGGGCTGGATCACTGTGGTCTGCTGAGAGGTAACGTGTATCGGATCGCGGTTGTGGAAGCAGACGGGTGACGAAGGCAGGTGAAAGTGGCGGACGCCATGGTGAGTGAGCTCGTGCACGAGGTGAAGAAGGAGGTGCCTCGACGTCATCCATCTCAACATCTTCTGTCGAGGAGACAAGTCTTGTCGAGCTTGACGCTTCGATGGCTGTGTTGTTGCTTGCGATGTTTGGCTGTTCAACCTGCTGCTGCTGCTGCTGCTGTTGACGCTTTTGCAGAAGGGAGTCATTGAAGATACTGTTGGAGACAAGACGAATCCATGCCTCCGCTTCTTCGCCCTCGAGTGCGGAAGGATTGAAGTAAGGCTTACGCCAGAGCTGATCGACCTTGTCCATAGTTGCTTTTGAAGGACCGGCGGAAGGCGTAGTGTCGAGCTTTGGCTTCTTGAGAACTCGCTCGGAGGCGTTGACGGGAAGGAGTGGCACAGCATAGATGGCGAGATTGTCATCGGTGAAGACGGGCGCAGAGGAGGTTTCCTCCGCGACTCGGTTGGCTGACGAGCTATTTGAGCTTGTCAGAGCTGGAATCTCGTTAATGTCGAGCTTCATGATGTCTCGTTTGGCGTAGGTGCGCATGGTAGCCAGGGCATAGCGAAGACCATGAGGACCATGAAGTGATTCGCTAGCACGCTGACCATCTGCCATGGACATGAGAACGCCTGGAAGGCCACCAATTGCCTCCCATCCTACACGTGAAACAAAGATGTTAGATATGCGACTCAAGTTGGCTTTGCGCTGTGTCGAGGAACGAGAGGTGCCTTCACCAACATTGAAGAGGTAGCGGTCGGCGCCGAGCTGGAGGATGACGGGTGGCAGCACATTGGTGTCCGATGACGGGACGTGCAGCACGCGAAGGTCGGCCAGCATTCTATTGGAGGATGCCTGTGCAGAAGAAGATGTGTGCAAGGTGCGAAAAGTTGTTCGAAGGCTACTAAGATGGCTGGGAACGGCAGCAGATGAGGTGCGAACGATTGCAAGGACGGATAGGCGTGACCACCACATGCGTTCCGTCTAGCAAGCCTCTATGGTGCTGTTTGGCCCTACAGCCAGGCTCTCGGTTTAGCGGATCGGCTTTGATTCTATGAGGAGGCTGATGCGAGCGTGCACGATGCCATTTCCAAAATCCGCAAGCGCGAGGTTCCGATTGTCAAATGGACTCGCTCCTTCCGACGACGATAGCGGTGGCGGTGACGGTGGTGTGAATAGACAAAGCTGAGCTCGAACGCAGAAACGTGACGCTGTGCAGATGGACAGCAACAGACTAAGTAAATGTACTGTACAAAGGTGGACGGATGAGGGCCGATGAGAGGGATGAAATGGTGGGTTGTTGTTGCATTTGTCAGGAAGAACAAGCTTCGCCCTGCAAAATCACAAAAAAAAAAGTTGAGGAAGTTGATGTGACTTTAGAAGAAAGTGCGGAAATCGGGAGCAAAAATGCTAGATCGGCTGTGGAGGTTCTGACGTGTGACTGCTCAAGTGCCTGAGGTCAGGTCAGGGTCCACAACCCTGATATCTCACCATCATCACCAACGCTTTAGCTACAAAGTCACATTCTCACTGTGACTGCAAAGGAACACTCGATTGTTTCGGATGAGATCCGATAGAAGGTGGCTATAACAGCACTGTGGTGCGAAAACCTTCAAATCGGGGATGTCGTTCAGGCTCATTCGGCTGGCTTTGTGTGAGAAAGCGCTGACTGGGACATGAGAATGCAACTGAATGGAGCACCGAATGGTTCCATCCAGTCGTTTCGCGTCGTTTCGGTCAAAGTGGTCGAAGGGTGAGTTGGACTGTAACTTACTGCATTCTCGACGGCTCATCCGCCTCTGCTAAATGGCCTTCATTTGATGTGAATGCAATTGCACGCTCGCTCTAATCTGAGACTACAAAGGGTCAAAGCGGCAATTACTGTACTTGTACTGTACTGTACAGCTCGACGCCGTGCACAGGAACAAAGGGAAGTGGTTTCCGTTATCACGCGCTTGGCTGAGTTTTGATGTCTGAATCCTCATCAGAACCTTACTCGCTCCTCCTCGATGCTTCTTCCCTATCTTTTACTCTCAACTTGCCATCCATCCATCTTCCTCCAGTCAAGATCATCTCATTGACTATCATGTTCGCCTACACATCCCACGAAAACTCGGAACGTCATGCCCATCTTAGGAATAAAGCCATCGTCAGAGGTGGACAGCGTCTCGACCCATCTATCATCACCGAAGACGAGGTCGAACACAAGTTCTGTTCCGAAAGCGTCTTTGCTCGAGTCCTACAACGTCGTATCTTTCTCAAAAATTCGACCATGATACTGCGCAACTTACGCGACCTACCGCGTTCCACCAAGAAGACCAAAGTGTGTCACAACTTTACTGCCTATCAATACGAGTACCGAGAAATGATTGACACCTTCTGCCTACTCGACTATCAAATCATGCCCCTAACCGGCGACCCTCTCGCACAATTCAAACTTGTCAACGCATCGGGCAAGGAGAAGCTTCCACGGCTACCCATTCAGTTGTTGATTCCGGCACTCCGATATGACATCAGCGCCTTGTCAGAGATGCTGCGTAGATACATGTGTACATACCTTCATCCGGACAACATCCTCAGTCAGTCCGCGGAATCGCTCAAGCAACGTTTCAGGATCATCAGAGCCATTCAAAATCTTTACGCTGAGCATTCCATCATGCTTGCGCCGCAGGATGATGCCTTCTTTTTCCGTTCCTGCAAGGTCTGCGCAATCTACGATCCCGAGATCATTCGCTTCTGCCGTGATCTTCACTGCATCCTCCTCAAACTCTTCCACGGACAGCGTGTAAAGCCTCCCTCGTGCCGCTTCTTCACTCCATTTTCAGAGATGTCCGATGCAGAGAATGGCCATGAATAGCATCGCGAGTTGCTGTGAAGAAACAGGTATCGGATTCAATACAAGGTCTTCATTCGTAGTCTCATGGCTCTGAATCTAGTACTGTAGCTAAGCTGTGATCCATAAAGCCGACGCTGCACAAATCGTCTGTTCTCCTTCACTTCGCTATCTTCTGATGTTGTCTCATCATTTCATGAATCGTATTTTCATCTCAAGTTTGTTCATCTCACGACAACGACGTTCGACTTTGTTCTACCACAATTCATCACATTCACGTCGCTTGATAAGTCGTTGCTGGAAGCCTTTCCGCAATTGCCAATTCACTTGCAAGCTTTGCGTGCTTCAACATCGCTCAGGAGAATCCCGCCCTGTTTCTTGTTTCGTATGCCTTGAGACCTCTTCCACACTTCATCTCTCATCGTATCTTGCTCGCGATCTGCAATATCCCACGCCCACTGCCATGAAAGCCACGATCAACAAGTCAAACAGTATCATCGCCTTGTTCGCGCTCCCTATCCTTTTCTGGCTCTTGGGCCACGCCGATGCGTACGAAGACCCCGATGAAGCTCGTCATCGCACTTATTATGCTCGAGTTCGATCCTTCCGAGAACGCTACAGAGCAGCTTATATGTTCAACCTCGACAAGCACCCTCATCCCACCGGCACAGAGATCTTAGAGGACTATCCGGTGAGAATCTCCATCAGAGCCAGTCATGTGCTGAGCTATGGCAACGGTCAAAGGCTACCGAGTAAGTTCGCATATCCAAGTCTTCACCAAACGCAACTACACACCGCATCTGGTTGAAACGCTGATCGTAAAACTGTTGCGCTTGTTTCGATCTCATTATGTCCTCGGTCTAGTGTCGAGGGCTTTCGACGTTCCTGGGAATCTCAAAGGCATAGACAGCTACACTAAAACTCTAGCCCTTGGTCCGTTCCACCCTAATCTCGTTGAAAGTCAGCCGGAGCAAGTTCGCCGACAGCATTATGAGACATTCAGGGATCTTGTCGACTGGGTCGAGGCCAACTTTGATGATCTCGTTGAAATGGATGGGCTGCGAGAGATGGCCTCCCGCCGTCAACGATACCGAGACATGCGAAATCTAGCACGCATAGCATTGGACATCCCTCACCCATGAAGTGCGCTGCTGAAAATTCCATACGATGCAACAGTTAGTGGTCTATGATCACAATCTATCCTTTCGCTGTTGCTGCACAATATCTCACACGGCAGTTTTCATGATAATAGCTTCTTCATTGGTTGAGTTCGATAGGTTGAATTAAGTAGTGAGCAAGACATTCGCTGATAAAGCCGTGAGGTCGAAGAGTGCCCGCATGATTAGCAAAGGTCTCGCCAATCAGTTCCGGCTCCCATGCCATAGTAGTAGCTGTGGGCACGCGCGTTCTTAGACGCAGACCGCTTGCTCTGAGCAGCAGCTTGTGTCATAATCGATGGGATCGAGCTCAAGTGATGATGGCGAGAAGTGCGGTTCTGAAATCGAAGCGAGTCGTCGCGGCGAGGCTCGCCCCAGCGACGAACGCTGATGTCGGAATCACTAGATGTCCAAGGTGAGTCCGGAACATTGACATCGTCGACATTGGAATACCTGTCGGCGTCAGCTACAACGAATTGGCTCCTTGCCATACCAAGTGAGATGGAGCGCTGCTTCATTATGGTCCTTCTGACAGCCAATTGTTGTGTAAGGATCGTTTCCGCGTCAGCAGTTTCAGTTGCTTGCTTGGAATGTGAAGCCGAGGCGGCACTGACAGCACGCTTCTGGAGCATCGCCGTGGGAATGACTGCCTGTGGTTCGGTAGTAGCAGCAGCAGCAGCAGCAGCAGCAGCCTCTTTAGCTTGCTGTCGTTCAGCGCGTCTCTGCTCGCGCCTTGCCTCCTTCTTGGCCTCCTTCTTAAGCTGCTTGTTCAAAAGCTTCTCCTCTTCCTCCCTCCTCTTGGCACCTTCTGCTTGGTTCAGCATTTCGATGGCTTCATCGATCTCCTCTGAAACAGGGTCGATGCTGCTCGCACCGCAGCTGGCAGATAACAAAGGAGCTTGGAACTGGTAATCCGAGGGAGCCGTTAGCTCAGAATAGACGCTTGGCTGGGATCGTATACTTTCTTCGCGGTTGAGCAATACGCCAGACCGCTCGGATTGAGTCAAAGTCATCCGAGTTGCACGGCTTCGTTGACTCCCCCGAGAGCTGATTGAAAGCATCTTGCGTCTCCTCCATGCATCCTTCAACGCAGCATCAGCTTCTGCTTTGGCCCTGGCTTTCGCTTCAGCATCACTCTTGGCGGAGACCTTCTTGCTGTCCGACTTCTTGTTTAGCTGTGCAGCAAATGCTTCGTCAAAGACAGATGATACAATCGAGATATCAGCCGAGCTCTGCCATGCAGATAGCAACGCTTCATGGCTGGACTTCTTGACCAAACCAGCATTGACAGAGCGCAGTTTGTTTCGCTTCTGTCGACTGGCATCCTTGATCGGGGCTCTTGGAGAGGTGACAGCAGCCAAGCGGAGGTTCTGCTTCGAGCTCGTGGACCTTAGCTTTGCTTTCGGGGGGCGCGCATCAGAAGCGAGGGAATCGTACGACTCAAACTTCCTCAGCTTGTGATGGCCACTCTTGACTCCCTCGATATCCGAGGCGAAAGGATCGGCAACGATACTGCCAACTGCACTCTCTTCTTCGAGCACCTTGAACCCGTGCGTAGTCGAAACCTTGTTTGGCTCCAGCCAGCTCTTGAGGTCGGTAGTGGCGCAGAATTGAGGTCGGATGCTGGGAGCTCGGCTGACGTTCGCACCAGCACTAGCAGCAACCTCATTTTTGGCATCCTTGTCTTTGGTCTCTGCAGTAATGAGGTCGGTGGCGGGGTCAAGCATTCGAGCCTTGCGAAGAAGTTTTCGCTGCTGACGGTCGTGCTCAGCCTGGTTCTCGTCGACTTGCTTGAGCAGGCGCTCGGCCTTACCCAAAGCATTCTGATCATCTCCGTGGTTCAGCTGAGCATCGGAGCGAGTGGTTGCCGAATCGGCCAGCGTTGTAGAGGTGTAGTCGCTGCGGAGACTGCCGTTCTTCGTCAGCGTGCGGTCAGGACGAGGGGAAAGCGCCGTATAAGGATCAGCAATTTCACCGGCCTCAGTGACTTTGCCAAGCCAGCGTCCTACGCTTCCCAACAGTCGATTTCTTCGATCACCCTCGAGCGCAGGCAAAGGCAAAGCGGAGGCGCGACTGGGTTCGATCACCTTGGGCATCTGGACATTCGCCATGGATGATCGGACGATCATCGGCATCTGGGTTCCCTCAACCGAGGGCTGCTGGGAGCCTCTCTTGGACCAAGCGGCACCAACACCAGCAAGACCAGGAGTGAACTCCATCGGAGTCTTCCCGTCTACGTTGACCACGGGCATGGTGATTAACGGCGAAGGCATCAACATCTGCTGAACACGAGGAAAGCGCAGAGAGTTGTCGAATTGTCCGGAGTAAGGGGGAAGACCATTGAGTGGAGAGTTGGATTCCTCTTCCGTCGTCCAGTCCACAGCCATTCGCTCCTCTGTTCTCCGCAGTCGTCGAGCCATGGGTAGCTCTCGATCCTTACCTCCGATGGTACCTTCAAAGTCAGAGTCGAGATAAGGCTGCATGTCGTGGTATCGCTTCCTCGTTGCTCTCTGCCTAGAGGCAGTTGTTGCAGCGTTTCGGAGAGTGACAGGAAGCATGTTCATCACAGCTCGATTCGCTGCACCGCCCAAGCTCGCCATACGAGAAGCAGGCTGCACTGGCTTGGCTTGGAAAGGATATGGAAGGGGAACTGTCGTGGGCAACTCGGAAGCTTGATGGTGTCTTTGCACAAGACGCTCGATGAAGCTTGGTTGTCGCTCTACTGAAGCAGGCCAGGTGAAACCACCGACGTCTTGGTCTGCAAGCTCCTGCCTAGCTGCACCATAGTTGCCGCCTCTAGTATTTCCAGCCGGAGAACCGGTGACAGCTGGCTCTGGTGCCTGAACAGAGGCAACGGGAGGATCAAACAGAGTCCAACCCTTACCGTTCCACGTGCTCTTTGGTGCCTCTGGAACTTGGTTGGCATCACCGTACGACAACGTTGGCACAGCGCCGTTAAGCTGTGTCTCTCCGCTTGTATCGCCGAACAGAGCATCAATCTTGGCATCCTTACGCTCCAGGTCATCATCATCACCTGTGAGTGTGACACTATCGAGAGATCTGCGACCTTGAGCCTTCTCAGCGTCTTCTTTGGAGATGTCTGCAGAGGCAAGGGCTGATGGACTCCACGTCGACCTGTCGAGACGACGTTTTCTTCTGGATCGACGTTCGCTTGCACAGCAGGCAAAACGGAAGATCCAGGCCAAGCCAACTGATAGAGTAGCTGTGACGACGACAGCGCCGACTACGATGCACAGGATGAGCGGCGTGTTATGGTGGATGCTTGCGATCGGATTTGTGACCCTTGGTGCTGTCGAGGTTGACGAGCTAGCAGTCGATGTGGCCGAGGCTGACGGAATTAGAGGTGGGATGGATTGAAAGCCGTCAGCTCTTCCGAAAAGCTGCTGCATCGAAGATCCTTCTGCATCTCCGGACTGCCAAACATTGTCGCGGCCTGACATGAGGATGTCAGAGTACATAGGTGCTGAGCTCTCTGACAGATCCCTAGGACGCTGCGCCGAATGATAGTGAACGATCTCCTTTTGCTTGCCCTTCGAGTTCCTACCCCGTTCGTCTTTCTGTTCCTGTTGCAATTCCATCCCCTGTCTTGCTCTTCCCTTCGATGAGGCTGGCTTTGCCGATTTCGACAGCTTCTTCTTCTTCTTCTTCAGCGGTGCAGAAGCAGCTGGTCTTTTCTTTGTCGAAGAGTCCGCCTTGAAGCGAGGCATCGTGTCTCTGCGCTCCCGGATGGGACTAGGAACTCCGAATCCTAAACGACTTGCCTGAAGTCGTGATAACGTCAAATGTTGAAAGTTGGAAAAGAAAGGTATGGTAAATTGCAAGGACGTCGTCCTCGCTGATGCCGCTAGGCGTGAAGTAAAATAACGAAAAGGTTTTGTAGAAGAAGAAAACGGATAAATGATGAAAGGCGCCGGGCCTTGGATGGAGAAAGGAGAGAAGGAAGAAGATGCGAACGAAGCAAGTTGTATCTTTGATGGCGAGCACCGGCAGTAAGCAGAGCTCAATCGTTCACAGTCTGTTCGTGGACAGCTTCATCCTCTACACAGCAAGTAGCAGCGTCCAGCTGTGGAGAGAATGCAAGGTCAAGGTCTAATGAAGCGCTTGCCGGCTGCTTGTCTGTACAAGGCAATACGGGATCCAAAAAGGCTAGACGCGAGTAGAATCTACACAGACGCAAGCCGTTTCTTTCATGGGAAGGTGAAAGTAAGATGGCTTACATCCCGAAACAGGAAGGGCTAGGACTTGCAGTGTGATGTGTCTCATAGAGTTCGTAACTGACACCTGAGCTTGGAAGTCGATTCTGTTCGAAAGGGTTGCCAAGCGGAGAAATCACTGCAAGGCAAGAAGGGATCAGCCATGTCCAACGAGACATGTCGTTTTTTGACAGCTCTTTCAATTCGTTCTCCGCGAGCTCTCTTTCTTATGCGACCTGCCAAAAAGTGCAAAATCGAGATGGAAAATCGAGACAAGAAAAGATAGCCGGCCAAAGAATGGGTTTGTTAGAGCCAGCTTTGCTCACACGCTCTGGGTTTGCGCAAAAATATCTCACACATCGGCAAGCCGCGTTCTTCTTGTCAGGTTCGGCTGGCTCAGTTGTGTGCGCAGAGACCAACACTTTGATCTGAGTAGTAACTCCACTTCTCAAGCTTTCGCTCGACCACATTCGCACACCTTAACCTAACCCTTCTCCGAGTCGCTCAAAATCGTAGCACGAGCGAGAGTGGCTCTGGCAGCCGGACTCCAGATGCGACGATGGCAGACTTGTCAACCTACCTAGTGCTGGGTTTCATCATTGTGCCACCAATTCTTCGGCAGACTAAACGCCTAGTCTCGTCCGTTCGCACGCCTCGTCCTATCGACCCTTCGCAGCCACCACCGCCCAAGTTCTTATCTCAAGAACGACTCACACCTCTCAGCACACCTTTCACTGCTGCAGTATCAGTAGCAACCCTCCTGCTGATCCTCATCAGCTTGCGTAATCTTGTGCCCGTGCAATATGGATTCGACATCTTCATTCCATCAACAGTCATCGAGACCTTGCGCAAGTCCATCTACACGCTCCACACAGCACCAAGCGTCTTTGCATCTGAAGATGGACTTGAGAGTGCACCCTTACACATCGACGCTTTCAGAGGAGGATACAAGCCCGATCTCTTCCTTGCGTACAAAGCACCAATCACCATACCTACAACGACATTGCGAGATCTCATCAATGCAGCACCCTCATTGCTTCCGATTGGCTACTTGACATCAGCAAAGCAAGCAGAGCTGCAGGCATTGATTGCTAGGCTCTCGAGCTATGAAGGTCGAAGAATGTACCTCCTTCTTGGACCGGAGCCATTGCTCGACTGTACTTTCTGCAAAAATCCGAACGATTACTTTTGGTTCGCGGTTCCGTTCGTGTTCGGAGCATACGCATGGCGCATTCTCGCTCTTGGCTTGCTCACCACGCATCCGAATGACTCGATTGCCGTCGCTCTTCGGCAGCTTGGAGCTCTCTTCGGTCTCTCATCTCGTCTACATCCACAGACTCAAGCTCCGCAAACGAATGCAAGGGAACACGAAGCAGATCGGAGCGGATGGCGCACCTCATCAGTCACAGTGCTGCTCGGCTTGCTGATCGTCGAGCTACTCATCATGTTTGAGTTCGGCCAAGTGACAGCAGGCTCATCACGACTCAATCACTGGCATACCAACTTACATGTCATTCGTCAAATCGTCTTCCTTCTCTTGGTTCTCACGGTCTATCTTCAACCTGCACCGAGAGTGGTGGGTACCTTCGAGCGAACTATGCTTCAACTCGAGGCCACTCAACAGAGCCTTCAGAACCTCTTGCATGTTTCAGAGCTGGCTGACGTTGCCCATGGAGTGGTGCTGGAAGACGATCAACTTCTCGAGATATCAAGGCAATGGAGAACAAACAACGACAGCAGGGTCGGACCAGAGATGGGTGCACGGAAGGCGAGCAACATCATACAAGCTGCTGCTCAGCAAGGTGGTCAAACAGCCACCGATGCCATCACACAAGCTCAGGAAGGCATACGAAGAGTGACACGTTTCTGGTGGCAAAACACCGAGCTCGTCAATCAACAAAGGGACGAACGAGAACGTCCACTCAGCCAAACCACAACGACAACGGACAAAGTCACATCACCAGCAACAAGTGAGCAAGCTACTTCCGCATCTGTTCGGCCATCAACCAGCAACACCGAAGAAGTCGTCGAATGATTCTCCATTAACATCTGTAAAAATCGAGCGTGCTGCGACTCACACGATTAGCACAATTCCGTCAACTCATCTGTAGCTGTCACACCCTGATCAATGTTCAACTGTATTTCTATCTGCCGACATAGTCTGTTCGCTCTGTGTCAACACCCTATTCACGCACGACGAATCACGTCGTGGAAAATGAAGGCTTTCCGCGTCGATGCGGAGACTCCACTCTCGTCCTCCGCTCAACGCTCTGAACGCATTTCTCTGTCGCTAAACGTTATCTTGGAACATTTCTCACATCACACAAAGCTTCAAGTCGATTCACTTCCGACTGAGCAAGGACAGAGCGTCGGACCACTCAACTTTTCAATCGTCACGATCGATGACCTTCCGCAACCTGTCACAATCACAATCCGATTCGACGTAATCTATAAGAGCCAACCAACGTCACTTGCCACTCGTGTTTCCGTCCCTTTCTCTTCGCTAGACTCACATCGGCTCTTGCACGCGCTCTAACCATCATAACATCTCATCGATCCAATCACGACTAAGCTACAGATTTCTGTTCCTTGACGCTTCGTAAGTAGCTTGACTCTTTTCCACCTTCTCTCATCTTACTCGGCACTGACATTTGCGTTCACTTGTGTCTTAAACATGGTGGCTACTTCTTTAACTTCAGACAGCTATCCTCTGAGGCCAATGACACGATGGAGGCAATTCAGCCACCAGTATCCGGCCGTCCTCATGACGCGCCAAGGACTGCCGATTACGGTGCCGTCATCCGACACCTTACGATTCTGTGTCAACAAGTGGAGTCTCTCGCGACTCCTTTGGCGTGCCCACAGCCCATCCACTCGACGGCTTCCTCGCATCTTGAATCTCAAGGTCATCGTACGGGCACTCCCAGTGGATTCGGAGGAGGAGGAGGAGGAATCGTGGCCGGAATCCGAGGAGGACTCGGCGGAGTCGGAGGAGGAGGAGGGAGCCGAGATGCTCCAGGAGCTGGACCACATATCATCAAGATTCCAAAGCTGGTACTTGTCGGAGGCCAGAGTACAGGAAAGAGCTCCCTAGTCGAGTGTCTTGCCGGAGTCACGCTCCCGCGATCTCAAGGCACTTGTACTCGAGGGCCCCTAGACATCACCATTACAGCTACGGATCAAATCAACTCTGCGAACCGAAACACTTCTCCTTCCGACGAAAACTCCAAATGGTCTGCTCTTGTATCCATCGTCCTTCCAACATCCAAGAAAGAACTCCCTCCCGCCTACGAGTCATGCGCTGGAGGCTCGATCAAGTTCGGCGATCACATTTACGATCCTGCTTTGGTCGCTGATCGCCTCCGACGAGCAACGTTGGCCGTTCGAGATCTGCACAACTTGCCTACCCCTACCAAACTTCCATCCGGTCGCGCCGCAGACTCAGGCGTCTCGACAGAGATTTCCATCCCGGCTTCACGTTATCAGCACATGTCTGTTGCTCAGCTCGAAGATGCCGAAGATGATCAAGACTCCCCTCTACCCACCTTCTTCCCCGGTGGCGCTCGTCTCCGACTCACCATCCAAGCTCCAGGCGCCGAGCCTCTCTCCTTCACTGATTTGCCCGGTCTCATCTCTGAAGGCAGCTCTTTTGAGATCAACGCGATTCGCAACATGATCCTGCGCGACATCTCCGAACCTAACACCGTCATTGTCCTTACAGCTTCTCTCGCGATGGACATCCGCCACCAAAATGCTTTCTCCCTTGTCAAGAGTGTTGATCCAAATGGAGACCGCACCGTTGGTGTTCTGACCATGCCAGATCGTATGCCTTCGGGTGCAGAACGGCAATGGGCAAAAATGATCAACGAATCCTCTCCTGGCGGCGCCAACAGCAGCAGCAACACAGCAGGATCGAGCTCGAACGGCAAACACTTCCTCAAACACGGCTGGCATGTTGTCCGCTGCCCCGCTCAAAATGAAGACCGCGCTAACATCCGCGAGATAGAGGACAACTTCTTCTTCCCAGGAGAACCTAACCAAAGTCCATGGCTCGAAACCACCAAGCTGTTGGATGTCACTGGCGAGAATGGCAACGAAGACTTTGTGCAGATGCGATGTGGTCTCGACAACCTTTACCAGCATCTCAGCCACCTCTTGCTTCAGCAGATCCATTCCGCCCTCCCCAACACTATCGCCTCCATCATCAATCTCAAAGACCAACTCGTCGCAGAGCATGCCAATGCTACTGCCTCCAGCAATGTCGATACTGGCCAAGCCAATGCTAGCTTTGCCAGCACCTTTCGTCAACCTCGCGCGTCCCTCGCCACCGGCAGAGAGTACTCGCCTCTGCCAGTCAGATTAAACAACAACTCTCTTCACTTCGTTCACAACATGTCGCGCTCGGGAGGGATGGAAGGTTTCGATACCATCATGGAACTCGTCAGGACTCTTGAAGCTATCACGAAACATCTCTACTTCTCCAAGACGGCCGTAACTCAGGAGTTAGTCCCTTATCTTGCGTACGAGCTGAGACTCATCGCCCCTATCTACCTACCCTTCTCAGCTCGCGAGGCTCGAGACAGAAACCTACTCAACATGTATTCGCCGACTCGGTGGTCATTTGAGCAAGAGTTCGCCAACGAATTGTCCAACAAGCATGCTCTTCATCACCACGATGTCGAAGAACCACAGATGCACTCTTTCGCAAACCGGCCCAGCGCGGAGTTGGACGATTACGAATCTCCTTTCGCCTTCAACGTACCCAATGCCAACAACAGAGCAGGTCCTGGTGGACATGTGTCTAGAAGCCCGGCTCCGGCTGTACGACAGAATGCTCCACGCAAGAAGGCGATCACGTTCGACGACCTCATCAATGCTCTCTACGCTGATCCGATGTCCAACTTCTACGTCGAGTTCGCCAACCAGCTGCAGCACAATCACACCGCATTGCAAGAAAAATTTCAAGCCTTCGTACAGAGGTATACCGGTCTCTGCAGAGCTCGACTCGCGCACCTCGTCAAGAACGCCATTCCGAAGGACATTCAGGTCAAATATCCCCAGCTCTGCTTGGACATCCTCACCATCGCTGACAACTACGTGCAGACTCAGCTAACAAGCGAGATGCAGAGGCTGTCGGCAAGAGTTGCCGTTCATCCACCTGAGGGGCATGGAGGTCCCTCCCGCATTGACCTGAACACAGGACAAAGCGAAGAAGCCGAACTCGCTCCACGCAGCGAATACGGAGCTTGGATGGACCACGAGTTGAGACTCTTTATGATGATCCGGATGAGCATGTTCACCAAACGCAAGACCGACTCTGGTGACAAGAAGTTTGCCGCTGAAGCGAGCAAGCTCGTCGAGTCTGCAGCCAAGATCGGACTGGTACTTGACGACAAGTTCGAAAGGGGATTTTCCGGTTCGAGTGGTGATCTTGCACATGGCTCTGCGGGTGGCGTAGGTGGTGGAGCGAAAGGGCGAGGGTCGACAGCCGATTATGATGGCGCTGCTCATGGACCGACTGCAGAGAAGTGTCGCAGCCCTACAAAGAAGAAGACTAAAGCGCAACTGGCCGCGGAGACGAGGGACGCCTACGACCACAAGACCCCTTCTCCTGAAGTGGGCAGTTACGAATACGACGACGACTACATTCCCCCTTCTACTCCTATATCTACCACGACAGCCCGAAAACGCACCCCCAAAGCCACCTCGACTGCACCTTCTTCCGCCGTTACCTCGTCAAAGCTGCTTACCAATGACAGGCTTGCCTTCCTCTCCCCCTTCTTGACCGTCATCGAACCTTCGGTCCATACTGCCTTGCAGCTCATGGCTGAGCTTCGAGCTGACTTCAACTTTTTCTCCCTTCTGGTGGCACGCGAGGCTCAACGCATTCCTGTCAGCTTGGTACAAGACCTCCAGGCTTACCTACGTAACTCTCTCTCGGGTACCATCCGGGCTGATTTGGGTGAGGAAGAGCTGTACAAGCGATACTTTATGGAGGCGGACAGACCTCGACGCGAGAGGGTCGAATGGATCCGAGAACTGCAGAACAGGGTGACAAAGATCGGTGAAGTAGTGGAGAAGTTGGAAGTGGTGAAAGAACAACTGGAGAAGGAACGTGCTGCTAGTGGAAGGGGAGGTAAGTGGTGGAGGAAGATCAAAAGAGATGGGAAAGGTCGTGGGAAAGAACAGCCTGTGCAGACAGAGAAACAAACGGAGACCAATGTGACCAATGCAACAGCTACTCGTACACCTCCACCTAAGACGAAGAAGAGTGCAAGTAGCACGCCTACTAGTAAGACGGCTACACCCTCTTCTGCTGATCAAGCCGCCAAAGCTAGTCAAAGCCAGAGCCAGAGTGCAGCCGCCGCCGCCTCATCTGTTGAAAAGAAGACTTCCCCTCGCACTCCGCGCAACACCAAATCCTTGTTCAACACTCCCGAAACCACACCTACCAAAACCTCTCCTACCCAGCAACAGTCTCTCAAGACCAGCGTCACTCCATCCAAACGTTCTCTCCCCGCCGACCCTCACACTCCCACACGGAGCGCTCCCCGTCCCGCTGCTACACTAGCTCCAGCCAGATGGGACCCCGTCATCGACCCTCGCCTCAGCCACGAACCTTTCGGAAGCTATGTCAGTCCTTCCTATACTTACGACCCTTCAACATTCGCCGAAGAATACGAAGCGTCCGCTCCCGGAGATCATCTGCACAATCAACCTCATCAAAGCGATTGCGAAAGAGACGCTCCTAGAAGAGGAAGGATTTGGGAGGAAGCTCGCGAGAGAGAAACCATTGTGATTGGGTCTAGTGATACAGAGAGTGGACGATGAAGCGAGTTGTCGGAAGGGTATAGCAAGATGATGGAGTTTTCCTTTGTAGTGTGATGTGAAATGCGAAATGAATTGATTGAATTGAAGTGACTCGAGAATACGTGCTCTTCGCCATGTGAGAGCTGACGGTGTGCCTCTTTGAGAGACCGCAATCCATGCTCTATATAGTCACATCAGTACCCTTTCCACGAGGAGCACCGACGCATTCGCCCCAGACATCTTTCTCCGCTACACCCTCTTCCGATTTTCCATCTTGCAACAACACGAACAAGTGATCTCTTGTACAGGCTACATCTTGCACCTTGACGCTGCCCTGTTCCAGCTTTGTATTGGGTAGTTTGGATTTCACGGATGGGTTCTCGTCCAGATATTTTTCTCTTGGAGTCTTGGGAATGCTCCAAGGCACTCTTGTTGGGTTTGGGATAGGTTGGGTGCTGATACTTCTAGGTGGAATACCCCAGATCCATATTCCCACTTCGTGTCCGTCCGTTTTTGTGATGGCTACAAGGTATTCGAGACCCGAAAAGATATTCTCGACAGTGGTGGCGGGTGGGAAGCTTTGCACGGGGCGAAGCTCCCATGTTTCTGGTGATGAAGCTTGATTGGAGGGAGAAGTGGGAAGGAAACCTGAGATCCAAACTCTACCGTAAGTGTCTAGGATAGCTGCATGTGCTCCACCAGCAACGATCTTCTTAACCCCCACTCCCTCTCCATCTTCCAAACCATAGGCCGCATAAGCAGAAGGTATGGGGTTGGAAATGAACCGAGGAGAAGGTATACGGTCTTCAACTCCACCAAAAGATTGTCCGTATTCGCTGTTGCCCCAAATCCATATCCCACCATTTTGGGTTAGGGCATAGGATGTATCTGCTCCTGCTACTACACTTATCACCTCCTCTTCTTCTTTTCGGGAACTGGGTTGGAGGGGGAGGGGAATGGGACGGAAGGTGCGCGAGATCAAAGGTTCAATTGGAACAGAAGCAGCTTTGTCTGGGGAAGTGAGACCTAATTGACCATCTGTGTTCAACCCTGTGGAAAGAACTTGTTGAATTCTAAAGCCGTTGAGTTCTCGTTCTACTAGCATCAAAGAATGATCTATCCCTGCTGATAGATCCACCACTTTCCATCCTGCTTCCATCTCAACTCGTTTTGGTAGAGGTAAGAGTCTCAGCTGTGGTGCATCAGATCCATCTAGCTTCGTTGAGATATCGTAGGGATCGGTGCTGTTTGAAGCGGTGGAATTGGGGGAGGACGCACCAAGTTGACCCAGCGTATCATTACCAAATCCATACACTATCGATTCAACCTCGCTGTCAGAAGTTACGACGAAAGTAAAGCCGTTTCCTGCAACAACTCGTTCCACTCCTCCCGTGCCATCTATTTGCCCAGTAACCATTCCGCGGGTGGCTTCTTGACTACTAAACCCCAACCCGAGTTGAGCGTGAGTATTGCGACCAATACCGAAAACTTTACTCACCCCACCCTTTCTCTTCTCGGCTTCTCCTGTCTCTTCCAGCACTACTCCCTCACTATCATCCTCTACCTCAACAGAGGAGGTAGGGGTGGAGAGTTCTTCCGAACTCACCCTAGCTCTACGTTGCCCCGGATCAAGATGTCTATCCAGCAACGTATACGACATCATCGCATGACTAGGCGAAGCACTCATCCCCCTCCAGCTCAAACCATGATCAACATCCCCACTCACACCAACACTGTCCAACCATGCGCGAGGGAAGGGAGAAAGTCGATCGATTGATTGATATCCTAGTAAGTTGCCGAGAAATAAAATGTGTTGGTACGAGGTTGAGGTTGAGGTTCGTAGACTTCGAAGCTGACGTTGTGCCGGGAATGTGCGGAGTAGGGTGGGGGTTGGGGAGGGTATTAAGGGTCTCATCTTCAGCATTCGATGTGAGGATGATGGAAAGGGTTGTTACCGAGTCGGAAGGAAGGGAAGGGGATTGTGGAGAAGAACGATGTGAAATGCCTCCACTTTGTACTCCGACTCCCGGAGTTATGTCAAAAATAAGGTTGCTCTTCACCAACCCTTGTCTCTCTTGAACAGCAAGATGAACGCTACGACAGTGCATTCAACACAAACTCGCAGCGAAGACAAACACAAAAGAAGTCGCAACAAGCAACAGACAAAGTATTCAAAGCAAAAAGCACGCAGTTTTGTTCTTTATTCACTTCGACCCTTCGTCAAAAGAACAAGCTACGTTATGTTTGTGTGTGTGTTGGAGAAAGAAACAAGTCGTCGCAAACAACGACCAATTCACCTCCATTTTGTAATGGCGCTTCAGTCAACCAAAACCAGATCCCGGATTCGAGTTCTTTTCTTTTTAAGCAGTGGTAGCAGCCTGGGTATCCTCTTCAGCGTTAGTCTGCTTCTGACGACGTTCCTTCTCAGTCTCGAGTTGGTTGTACAACAAGAACAGAGCCTTCTCGTTAGCCTCTGGAGTTCCCTGGATAGTGAACATCCTCTCTCCGGTCTCGTCATGGGGCACCTTGGCGATGCTGATTCTGCTTCCGCTCAAACGACGGATTTCGGTGATCTTGCTACCACCTTTGCCGATAATGCATCCGACCATGTCAGAAGGAATACTGATGTTTTGGGTGCGAAGGTTAGCAGCATCCACGAGGGGAGGTGCAGAGGCGTTAGGTTCACCAGCATTGGCAGAGTTGGTAGTGGCACCGGCAACAAGGCCTCCACCGGGGGTGACGACGGCGTTGGGGTCGGTACGGCGGGAGTTGTTGGGGGAGGCACCACCGTTGGAGTTGGATTCACGTCGGTTGTTGGATTGGTGGTTGAAAGCACCGTTCGAGTTGGAACCGAGGTTGAGGTTGTTCATAGCACCAGCAAGGTAAGCGGGACCACCTTGACGACGAGAACCCTGCTGCTGCAAACCACCCATTCCACCAGCAGCCAAAATACCAGGACCGTCACCCTGACCAGGCTGGTACAAAACAACATTCTGAGATCGATCCCAATCCTCAGCCAAACACTTTGCAATCTCGTGAACAGCAACACGAATAGCCTCTACACTACCCTGAACCTCGACCACCCTCTCGGTGGACTGAGGAAGCATCTCCTTGCTAGCTACCATGCGGGCACCAGAAAGATCCTGGATGTGCTTGATCTTCAAACCTTGACGACCAATGACGGTACCCATCAAGTTGTGAGAGATGAGAAGACGAACCGAAGTGGTCTGAGCGGTAGCTTCGGCGGGAGTACCATCGGCTTGAACGGGAGCGTTGAGAGGGTTCTCAAGGATGGTCTTGGCGATAAGAGCGAAAGCGTCAGAGATACCTACCAGGGTACCGGTGACGGAAAGGACACGGTCGTGAACACCGGGGACGACCTTGGAGACACCAGCCTTGACACCGGTCTGTTCACGGAGCTCGGCGACATTGGCACCACCCTTGCCGATGATGATACCGGCTTCCTTGGTGGAGACAAGGGCACGGACGAGGAGTGTAGCGTTAGGGTCAATCTCGGTAGCGGCGGCGGCGGCGTTGTTGGCATCGTCGCCAGCGACGGGGGAGACATCGGCAGCGGCAGGAGCGGGAGAGGTGGCCTCGGTGGCAGTGGGGGCAACAGCCTCGGGCTTGTTCTCTGTTGGAGGTTTACAGCAGAGGAATAGCAATAGTTAGCAGCAAATCTTCGATAGATGCGGAGGATTTGAAGTGAACTTACCAGCAACAGGAGCGGAAGACATTTTGACGAAGAATGTTAAAAGGTCGGAGTTGGTGCGGAGAAGAGGGTGTGATGAAGGATGTTAAGGTTGAAGAAGAAGAGAAAGATGAAACTGTTTCCACGAGCGGAAAGAGGAAGAAGGAGGTCGGAAGGTATGGACGGGGGTTGACGAGGAGGGATGTCGAGACGAAAGGTGTCGGTAAGGAAGGAGGAAAGAAGAGAGATGACGATGAGATGGGATGAGATGATGATGTGGTGATGTTGAAGTGGAAGAGATCCGTTGATGAAGTCGAGTCGAGTTGAGTGGCACACACACACAACTACACACACAACTTAGAACAGGCAAAACGAAAAAATTCCAACTCTTTGGAGACAAGGGAGAAAGGAAGAAATTTGGTACAGCAGAGCGCTTCGCTGACAGTCCCTAATCCTTCTGCACGACCCTGAACATTTTTCTGCTTTTTTCTGCATTTTCTTCCAAAAAAAAAAAAAAAAAGGGTCAAGAAGACTGCACAGCGTTCTGATGTGAGTGTGTGAGTATGTGAGTGTGTCTTCGTGTGCTGCTGCTGGTCAAAGGGGAGAAATCGCACGGTCTTCTCAAGGTGTGAGTGAAATCGGGTCACAGCCACCAACACATTCACTCAGCTATAATCGACAATATGATGATGATCCGTGTGCGGCAAGTAGAAGTGTAGTCATCATCACTTGTCTCTGCCGGTCTCTTGTTCACACGGTCTCCTTCTTCTTCTGCTTTTTCAATTCAGGAGTCTTCCGACTGCAGACATTTACCGTTTTTGCTCTTTGCATTGAGAATGAGTTCAAATTCG
This sequence comes from Ustilago shanxiensis, assembly GCA_019972555.1. Lineage (NCBI taxonomy): Eukaryota > Fungi > Basidiomycota > Ustilaginomycetes > Ustilaginales > Ustilaginaceae > Ustilago > Ustilago shanxiensis. Next base: position 674,792 of record BPMX01000008.1, on the reverse strand, counting down.
AGATGGTGGAGAAAGACATTGTGGGTCACGAGAGTCAGTGCCGCAGGAGCCAACACGCCATCCTTCGCTTCCTTCCAAAAGCAAGCTTGTATCGATCGGGGCTAGGAGAAGGTAAGAGAGATTGGTCTCGATCGGCGATGGGATGGCTTGAGACTCGTGCGAATTTAGATTTCGACAGCCTGTGAGTCTGTGATTGGGAAAGTCAAATCAGAAGCTGCAAGCTGCGCACGTTTCCATCTGAGATTCAACCTTGACTCGAGCACAAACAAGCAGCCATCATATCATTCCTGCTCTTCAGGCCTCTCTTTCTTATCGGCTGACCCGACCGGAAGATATGACTGTGGAGCTCTGGTCTAGAAGGAGTATTCAATGTTGAGCAATAGGATTGTCTGTGTCAAGTCGGTTGCTCTCTTGTTCGAGCTTGAGTTGAAACTGCTGCTGCTGCAGCTGCTGAACGGATGGCCTGCAAGAAACATAGTCTAAATTCCAAATTTGATTTTGAGAGTCGATGCACGAGGCACTGGCTTGCAGCATTCATTCTCTCCACCTCTCTCCTCTGTGTGTCTCCTCCTGTGTCCCTCTCGCGACGACAACCGGGAACCTCGAGAACCGAACTTTCTTGACAGAGTGTAGCTGCTCGTCTTTGCACCATCGGTTCTCGTTCGTCGGCTATCTCTTCATTTCTTCCATCCACATACCACCACCAGCACCATCACCATCACCAAGACCTTCATCTGCATCTGCACATTCGCTACCTACGGCGTAAACATCAGTAATCGGGCTCAGAGACCGACGTCGCACAATTCCATCCGTGTTTGGCATCCTCTCCGATTCACAGCAGCTGTCCAAAATGTCAACAACACAATCTCGCCAAGCAGCCAACTCACTTTCGGATCCTCCGCAGCAAGGTACTCTCGCCTACGCCTATCGTCGCTCTGTCGTCGCCCTCCAAAGTGTCTTTGGCGGCAACTCCGATTCTCAATATGCTGAACGTGAACCTCTTCTAAACGAGCACAACTCCTCCAACGATCCCAACGCTCCTTCCAATTCCAACGGTTACGGTGCCGTCGCCTCTTCCTCCTCATCGCGTCCTCGTATTCGCAAGCCTAAGAAGGTGGTTTCGCAGAGCAAAGTCGAAGCTAAAGTGTGGTTCGCCAACGAACGTACCTGGATCTCTTGGCTTCGTGTTTCCGTTCTTATCGGTTCGTTTGCTTTGGCGCTGTTCAACTCGGATACCTTCTTCAAGAACCACAACGACCAACATCCTGGTAAACACAACGAGTACTTGACCTCCGGTTCCATCAAGGCCTTCGGTGCCGTCTATGCTGGAATCGCCATTTTGACGCTCTTGTGGGGTCTGTACAGCTATCAGAGGAGAGTGACGCTGATCAAGACAAAGTATCCAGGTAACTTTGACGATTTGATCGGTCCACCATTGATTTGCGCTGCTTTGTTCGTTGCAGTGTTGCTTAACTTTATCATTCGTGTCAAGCAGCGCGATTACGAGAGCCATCATTAAGCAGCATGGCTTGCACAAATCACACTTTCTTAAACAGCACCAGCTCGTCACCGATGGAAAGGTCATGATCGACTGCCGCTCTTGCTTCTAGCCACTGCGTCATTTGAAGCGGGACCGATCCGATCCGATCTTCTTTCTTCCACTTCCTCTTCCTTTCGCATTCATATCGCATCCAGTTCCATTCTAATACCAATATGTCTCTACTGTATCACGTACCAGCCGTGTATTGATTGCCGATTGTCCTGTTCTGCTTGCATTGCAGTCAATGTGTCAATTTTCAGCTCAAGGATAAACGTAAAAGGTTGCGACAGCAAAGCTGGGAGTCGGAGCGACTTCATCTCGTCTTTTTACAGTACTTCAAACCTAAATCAGGTCCCACCGTGAGACTTGGGCCTTCAGCATGCGGTTGAGCTCCTTGGCGGCTTGTGCATCGCCGACATTATACGCAAGCACCGATAGACGGTCTCAATCGAGCATCTTCACTCTTCTGTCGCTGAGCTACGTCTCGTGAATTAAGAAAGCAATATGACCACGGAATGATTCCCCGATTCGAGCTAAAGGCGGGAAAGAACAGACTCTGTGGATGGCTCGTTCACACTTTTGAAGTCTCATCGCAGTGTGCTATTGCCAGTAATTCCTTCTTTTTTCTGGCGGAAAGGCCGCCGCGTGACTTTGGCCAAGACTTTGCATTTCAGAGCCTATGCTTTTTTAATCCCACGCTATCTCTACGCTTCAGCCTTGCAGAGTGGCATTGAAGTGGCATTGAACAACAGTGACATCTGCGATCTGCGTCGATTCTTGATGCTCACATCCAACCTCCTCGATATTCAGGGTCCACTGCCACCTTCATCCACTCACTCTCTCACTCCCTCACCCTCTCACGTCGCACTTGACAACCATCATCATTCATATTGTCCCTATTCTCTATATCTTATCATCTCAGGCAGCTCCGTTCTCTGCATTTCGTATACCCTTGGCATCCTTCGCTGTCTCATCGGTCAAATCTTCGTTCGTCTCTCGTCTTCTGACATCCATTCAAAAGTGCCACTGCAGGATCGACCCTTCGCAAGCTTTGCATCCTCTGGTTAATTGACTCGCCTCTAAGGTGGCTTCGAGAACCATTGTTGGACTGATCGAAGCAAGATTCGTCATCGGACTCGTTTCCGTGTCCGCATCCTACTCTTGGTGAAGCTCAAACCAAGCTCATTCTCATGCCGCCTTGCTTCATCTCTGCACCTCAGCCTGATTCTTCATCATCGCTTTACAGTCTTCGCATACACTCGACTCGATCTTTCTGCGCCAAGCCTGGTGACTGTTGAAGCTAGCGCGCCACCTTTCTCGCTAGCAAGCACCTGGCCCTTACTTGGATAAGCGTTCGCGCGTTCAAGATCTTGGTCGCAGGCAGAGCCATTGTGAGCGTCGTTCGAGCGTCGAAGCCCGAGTAGTCACCTCCACCTCCTCCGCAAGCAGCAGATCGCTGCTGCTCTTGCTGCTGCGTCCTTTGCATCCGTCATGTCGTATCATCCTTCGCACGCCAGTGCGCATCACCCGAACTTTCTCAACGCCGGATTGTCCCAGATCAGCTATGCCCACAATCACAGCGCAAATGCTTCTCCTGGTACCAATCCATCGCTTTTGAGCAACAGCATCTCTTCGCACTCGTTTCCCATGGCACCATCTCCGAATAATAGCACGCCGCAACCGCAACAGCAGACGCAACAACAACAATCACAGCAACAGCAGCAGCAACAACAGCAACAACAAGCCGCTGCAGCTGCCGCGCAACAACAGCAAGCACAACAGCATCATCAGCAACCAACAGCCACCGCACCACCCGGAGTTCCTGATCAAGATGGTCTCATCGCTCCTCCATCTATGCCCCTCGAGCTTGATTTCGACAACCTCGAAAGCGCTTCCAACTACATGCATACCTACGCTCTCTCCCAAGGCTTCGACATCCGTATCCAGTGGTCTGCCAACAACCAGACACGTATCTGTTGGTCCTGCTATCGTGGAGGTTTTCCAGAAACACTCAATTCGGATGGCACGCCCAACACCAAAAAGCGTCAGATCCCCAAGGAGAAGGAAAGACGCAAACGTGGATCGCTCAAGATCGGATGTCCCTTCCGTGTACAATGCACCAAAAACTGGAAAACGGGCAAGATGGAGTTGAGGATTCTCGAAGGCAGGCATAAGCATCAGATGGAGACCGATCGTGAGAATCTGCCAAGCCAAGTGAGGAGGATAAAGAATCAGCGTAAGGCGCAAGAGTCACCGGGTACGCCACAGGGTGGGAATGCTGCTGCGAATGCGGTCGCTCAGGCGGCGAATCTGACCGCGACGCCAACGCCTGCGCCAACAGCTAGTGGAAGTGGGACTGGAACCCAGGCGGCGAAAGGGAGGCAGAGCGGTGCTGCTAACGGCGGCGCTGCTAATCGGAATGGTGCGGCGGCAGGTCAGCAGAGGGGAGCTCGAGCACAGCAGCAAGCACAGCAACAGCAGTCAGCTCAAGCGCAAGCACAAGCACAACARCAGCAACAGCAACAGACAATGACGCCAGCTAACGGCAACCTGCTCGTCAATGCTGCCGGTCCTTCCGCACATCAGCATCTCAGTCTTCTCGGCACATCCACTCCCGCCATGGGAACTCCTACACCATCCAATGGCGCGCCTACACTCGATCTTGACTCTGACCTCGTCCTTCCAGCTTCTACTTCCAACGGTGTCGTTGCGGCCACACCTGGGCCAAAGCCGTCGTTCGAACGACAAATGCTCAACCTATTAGGTGTTTACGACAAGTCGGATGCTGCTTCACGCGCGATTATGGACAAAGAGCTCGAAACGATGCTTGCACGCGCAGAGTCGAGGTTAGACAAGAATGCGAGGAAGAAACGCAAGATCGGTCCGAATGGAACTCCGGTAGAGACTATTTCGCCTATGCTAGGTGCTACGCCGGCGAGTGGAAATGCGGCGGCAGTGGGAGGCGGGATAGCCGCGTTGACGAGGTTGAACGGGAGGAGTACGCCAACGACGCAGGTGAATGGAGTTGGGTCGCCGTTGAGGAGTGTAGCCGGGAGTGTGGTGGGTGGATTGCCACCGCAGACGCCATTGGCACAGATGCAGGGACAGCGACAACAGCAACAGGCACCTCCAAGTTCCGGGAAGGGTTCGGCGAGGTGTAGCAATTGTAAAGAATACGGTCACAATCGAAGGCGATGTCCCTTGGGTTGAAATGCCAGATTCTCCTAAGCAGAGACACAAGGTGCAGACTGCAATCTGCTATCCGCAATATTATACGATAAAGGCTCTGCATTCTGTGTGTCGTCGAGTGTGGTTTCTGCGTACTCTATGGAGTCTGTTACTAGTGAGTTGCGCGGTTGTTGTGCGGATGTGTTTGCATGACGAGGAGGAAGAGGGTTGAGAGGAGGAAATCGGGCGGGAATCGGGTATTCGTGTCTCGAACTGACATCTGCAATTCTTCTTCGTCCGTGCACAGACGGACAACTTCGCTCGCATCTTCCATCAACTACCGTTCCTATCTTCTCATCATCTCTCATCGCCTTTGGTTGCGCTCTATCGGCTCTCTCCTTCGCTACCTTTGAGGATCTTGGATAGACTGTTTTGGCGATGGCGGAAAAGTTCTCGAAGTTCCGCGATCCAGGAACAGGCATTCAAGTCTTCCTAACACCTGTCGCAGCTTCCACCACCTCATCCTCCTCTTCTTCCGGCTCTCCTTATGGTTTAGTCCAGTTGATTCTGACTCCGATCTTCATTTTACTCGGTGTGTTGCGCTCAGTTTTTGGTGGTTTATCTTGGTTGTTATATCTGCTGAGTGGGAATGGAGGGTTTTTGAGGGTGGTATTGTGGTGTTTAGGGTTTGTGAGTTTGTCGGTTGAGACGGTGTCACCTGGGAGTGGGGGGAGGAGGAAGCAGAGTTCAGCGGTAGTGGTGGCGAAGAAAGGTGATGTTGTACTAGCGAATCATTCTTCGTGGATTGATTTGCTTATTCTGGCATACTTGCATCCTGGGATTCAATTCGTGGTGCCGGTCATTTCAGATAGCGATCGTCAAGAAGCAGCCCCAGCAACAAAGGAGGCAGGTTCAACGGCAAGAAGGACACCGAAAAAGAACGCTATGTCTGCAAACACTCGAATCGTCACTCCTTCATCCCCTTCAACCCTCTCACAAGCCCGTCCCCAGATTCCAATCTTGGGGTATACAATCCTGCATCCCACCACCGCGCTCCGTTTCGTCGCAAACCTCCCTCCTTCCCAATCCCAGATCTCCACTCAAATCCACCCCGACCTAAACTCCGCCATCAAATCCGCCTCACCTCCTCTAGCCATCTTCCCAGAAGTCACAACCTCCAACAACAGAGCGCTCCTATCCTCCTCCCTCCCCTCCTCCCTCCCTACCTCGCTCCAAAACTCAGTAATAACAACCATCCGCTACGCCCCCCCATCCTCCTCCTCCACCACTTCAGTCCACTCGGTCCCCAACTCGAAGCTCAACCATCTTCTCCACATTCTATTCCTATCCTCGCCGGTAAGGAGTGTAGTGTTGCGACAGACGGTGTTACCGAAAGAAATCGCAGAGGGGAATTGGGGTGAGGAAGTGGCAGGATTGATGTCGAGTGTAGGAAGGTTGAAACGAACAGGGATTAGTTGGGAAGCAAAGAAGGAGTTTTTGAGTATGGTGAATGCGCGGTCGAAACGGGCGTGAAGATGTTGGAATGAATGTGGTTGCGAGAAAGATACAAATACAGATGTGGTTCTAATGTGCGAGTTTGCGAGTGTGTGTATGTGGACGTGTGTAGAAGGAGGGGGGTTTAGTAAGTGTTGAGACCTGTACGACCCGAACACTCGAAATCTCTCCTCCAACGATCGATCCTAGTTCCCATCCAGCCCGTAACCAAGTCAGCTTCTTTTGGCTTTGTCACCCCAATCCTCAAGAAATCCTTCGTATAACGACACTTTCCCCACTCCCCACCATCCCTCCTTCTATCACCGCTCCAAACCTGCTCCCTCTCTTCCCTTGGTCTATCACCCTCGCCCTTCCTCCATTCCCACAGCAAACAATCCCTATCCTTCCTGCACACTATCTGGCAATCACTCGCACTATCCGTTACACTGTCATTCGTTTCACTATCCCAATCCTCGATTGCCTGCCAACCCTTTACTCCCACCTCTCCCACCTCCGCTTCCCCCTCTCTGATAATTCGATCTTCATCCCACTGTCCGACGTCTTTCATCGCTTTACGTAGGAATTCAGGTTGGAATTCATCCCATATGTCTCCCCATCTCACCGTATCTCCCTGGGCGAGTCTGGGTTCGATTCGTCGAGCGAAGTCGTAGAGGTGGGCGGTGTCGGAAGGAGTTACGTGATGGAAGGTGAGGATAGGATCGCACCAATTTCCACGATCGAATTTAAGCGTTCTAGGAGGATCCGAATTAAACCTATTCCCTGCTTCCTGCGACAACTCTTTCAACGTCACCCCTGGAGCATCGTAGAGCGATTTAGACAGAAGTGCATCACCAAAAGCAGACTTCTGGATAAGTTCATCCTGATGATGTTCAAACTCACTATCGGCACCAAAACTCGCCTCCATAATCGCCTTGGATAGCACAATACCAGATCCACCATGCGTGAAAACGGTAGATTTTCCATCATAGTCACACCAACTTGGATGTCCCAACATCAACTGCTTCTCCTCATCCAACCCGCCCAACCATTTCACCAATTCGTTGTAGAACAAAAAGGTATCCGCTTCCACCATCACATACCACTTTTTGTGCGGGTATCTTCTCCAGGCTTCTGCAAAAGTTGGTAGGAACTTGTACTTGTCGAGTTTCCAACCACCGTCTTTATCCGCCATTTGCGTGATGTCTTGGTTGGAGCTTATGAGGGCGGTAAGTTCGGAACGGAGATTGGAGAATTCTTCGAGATTGGCAATGGTGGAGGAAACATTACCGAGTGCATCAAAGAAGGTAATGTTGTGGGAGGGGAGAGTGAGGGGGTAGTCGGAGGAGTAGAGATGGTTGGGGATGTAGAGGTGGGAGAGAGGTTGTTCTAGAAGATGGGTTAGGAGACGGGAGTGGAGAGTAGCGGAACCGACTTTGGTGATGAGCACTAGATCGTCTTCTAATCTGTAAGGTTGCTTGCTATTCCCATCTTTGTTGCTGGTATCTGTGATTTTCGCACCGTCGCCTGCAACTACAGTGTTTGTCGAAGAAGATGCTGGTGTGGGTCGATCTTGAAGCAAAAGCATCATGGTCAACAACAAACACACCGAAAGTAGAATCACCGTCTTTCCTCTATTCACAAACTCCACCAAACCTCCCCATCTTCCTCCATATCTCCTTGGTCTCGTTGGTTGATGTGCATGATGAGTGGGTAGAAAGCCATCTTGCGCGTTTTTCTCGGAGAGCTCGAAGGTGTATGGTTCATCTTTGAACTGTGTTGCTTGCTGTAGAGGTGAAGATACGAGCGAAGAAGTGGCAGAAGGAGTACGTGAAGGACCAGCTTCACTTGGTATTGGAGAGTAATACGCCATTGCGGGTAGTGGTTAGAAAGAAGGGGTTGTACAAAGGGAAACAGAACTCCAAGAAAGGGGGGAGGGAGGGGATCTTCTATTCAAGGGGGTTCATAAAAGCACAGCCCGGTTGCGATAGGCCTTTGGACATGTGGACAACACCGAGGATCGCTTCCTTATCGGTCAAAAATCCTCCAGCGCAGAAAAAACTATGCAAGCTGCACAACCTGCATATCACACACACACTCCCTCTTCACTCTATACTCACATACCACTGTACAGTATGGTACGATAATGCTATCAAAACCTCTTCAACCCTCACATGATACTCTCAAGCGACAGAAGAGGAAAGCATTGTACCCCACGGGAAGGCATGAATTTCGCAGGAATACCGGTGAAGCTACAACACGGGAACGTCGCTTGCCCGACGACCTCTCCCTTCGCAACTCGGCCTTACACACTCGGACTTTGACCTCGTCGGACATTCAATCCCTACCACCAACCCTCCCTTCCTCTTTGCAACCATGTGATGCCGTCGATCTACACCTACCTCAAGATCCGTGCACACTTCACAATCCAGCTGCAGCAAGATCGAACACAGCAAAAAGCCCAAACCCTACAATTGGCGTTTTCTCGCTTAGATCGCGTCCCATGTGCTACAAAAACGTGTCCCGCCGGAGAGCGTGCCTAGCCCGTCCCTACCACACACAAACCCGAGAAAAAAGTTTCATTATTCATTACATTGTCAGATCTACAAAAATATCATTTGCCCATTATTTGTCTTTGGCACCTTTTTGCTCCATTCGTTTAGCAGCTAGGGCTTGATTCCGTGGAGATTTGGCAAACATGGTTCGTTGCGCATTGAACTTTGCCTGCGACGTTGCGATTTCTTCGATGAGGATACTGAGCGCTGCAAGCGAGTTAGGATCCCATGAATCCGCGCGAATGTGTTTGGGAAGCGAGCCTTTATTGTTGGTGAGTTCGGAGGAGATGTGCGCATGGATGGCACGGGCGAGAGGAGTGGATGGGAGGATTGAGCGGATACGCGAGGCTCGATCAGGGTCTTGTAGGGGTTCAACTGCGGGTTGAGGTGGGGGTGACGGGGAGGGTGGAGCCCATTCGTATTCGTCCTCGTCCTCGTGCTGAATGGCGTTGTCGACGGCGACGGCGGCGGATGTGCGTGGCGTGGCGTCATCGGATGCAGATGTCTGATCGATGAGGCGGTGCAAATCTCGATAAAGCTGTGTCCAGCGTGGATCATCAGCTGACGCATCGGCTAGATCCGAATCGAGCAAGGCTCTCTCCACCAACTCTTGCGCTGCAGGTGGAAGACGCTTTGTGTAGCCGGGCAGGATGCGCGTGGTGTATGATTTGGTTTCTGCATTAGGACGTGATGCTTTTTCCTTCCTCAGCGCAGTGTTGCTTGAACCGAATCCAGTTTCTGTAGTATTCCGTCTGTTCTTTTTCCGTCGCGGAGTCGAGGCTGATGTTCCATCATTTGATCGCTTCGTCTTGGAGCCTGATGGACGACCCCTTCCCTTTCTCTGTTGCGGTTGGTGTTGCTGTTGCGCATGGGCTCGCGCTTGCTGGGGCTGTTCCTGAGGCATCTTCAAAAACCCTCAGATGATGCTTGCTAGATGATTATTGTGGGATAGGTCCAGTTTGCTGCTGTAAAACCCTCTGCAATAATCTCGTCAAAACCTCGGCCCTCTGTCCAGCACCCAAAGTCATAAACACCTCAGCAACGCTTTTTCCCTTTGCGTCCCTGATTCTACCCAATTGACTTCCAGCAAAGGCACCCGCCAACGCACCAGGAACGTTTCCGACAATAAATCCAAGAGCTGTACCCGAAGCTCCTCCAATCCACTTCCACCACGGAGCAACTCTGTTAACCTCTGGCCTGAGTAACTCTTCAAAGACGTTGGCAAAGATTCCGGCCGCCTCTGGTTGAGCGCTTCCCTGTCTTGCTCTGCCGTCTTGCGCGCTGCTACCGTCGGTGGTGGTGTTGTCTTCTGCGTTGAAGGCACCTGGGAAGAAGGATTGGAAAAAGTTGGCAGAGTAGGATTGCTCCTTCTCGCTAAACTCTGATGCTTCTTCCTCGTCCTCGTCGGAAGAAGAGAAGAAAGCGTTGGAGGAGGGACGAGAACCACGCAGCTGATCGTACTCGCTTCGACGTTGGCTATCAGAGAGAACGTAGTAGGCGTCGGCAAGTGTTTGGAACTTTTGGGTATATCGTTGACGTTCAGCGGGAGTGGCGTTGGGGAAACGATCAGGATGGGTTTTGAGAGAACGACGCTTGTAGGCTTCTTTGATCTCGGCAGCCGAAGCGGTGGTAGAGACACCTAGTGTTCGATAGTAGTCAGGAAGCGGGGCGTCCATGCTCGATTGACCTTGAGATTACGGTTGAGGTTGCGGGTAGGGTCCTTTCAGGTCTGTGAGATAGGTTGCGATGAGTTTCGAGAGCGACGTCCAATTGGTGGCGAAAGATCGTCGTCGGATGATGGTGGAAGTAGAAGCAAAAGAGTACAGGCCTTCTCTTAGGATTAAGAATCTTTGTTGGACGAAGGCGAAGCCCTTGACCGAAGAGTAAGGGCTAGAACGAGGAAAGGGATCAGGCAGCTGCTGAAAGCGAAAGACGGCTACAGTCACCTCACTCGCCTCCACGTTGACATGTTCTGAAAGGTCGAAAAAAGGTGTGTGAGAAGAGAGAGGGCCAGAGACGCGCCACACGACGTCACCGACTCAGCGCGCCGCCCAACAGAGAAGGGGCTCAAGGGTCCATTTCTCACAGAAAATGGCATGTGAATCTGCTGATTCAGGCTGAGTCACCCAAAAAAACAATCGAAAACGCTCAGCTCATATCACCGATCTCATAGACTTACAGTGCATCGGGAAGATCTCAACTGCAAGGGTTGTTGATGTTGGCAGGTTCGTATCACAACACCTCAGTCCCTATCCGAGCCATGGCGTACTAGGATACGATCTTCTTTGCATTGAATTGCACCCACGTCGGTCCTTGTGCCGGCGTTGCAGGAATCCAGAAGATCAACATTGCATACAATCAGCATTCTATGTGAGCTTGCAGTACCGTGGGAGGGCGTTCGCCATTGCAAGACGCACTGACACCGGCAGTGCTGCATCTCTCCTCCAGTGAAACAAGGTTCAATCGACCCGCAAAGCGCGAATCAACCCACATGCTGGCTCGGGATGGACTTGTCGATCGAAAGCTTCTGTGCAGGTTTCGCTTCGACCAGCTTTACAGTATACAGAGGTCACCGCAGCCCACTTTCGGCGTCTTTGGGGGTTTTCGCTTCAACAACCTCACAATTTTGCTCGTGATGAAGCAAGGCAAAGGCAAAGGAGAAAGGGCGAAAGTGACAGCTCGCATCGATCTTCGGCATGGAAGAGATGCAGAGGCTGTGCTCTGTGTCAGTCGATACAAATTGCAACTGCACCCCGAATATCATTTTTGCGCCAAAATTGGCTGCAATTTGAATTGCTTAGTGTTTTCTTCGGCCCGGCAACGATTTGAGCTGCAGCCGCCCGCCGGCACACTTTTGCAGCGACCATGCGTGCTACTGTACACAGAAAGGTGAGCTGGCTGGCGTTCATCACACTGCACAACACCCTCGTAACGATCCTCGCTGGCATTGCATTCAGCACAAAGGAACAAGACTCATTGTTTTGCGGTACATCGTAGTGCGGTGGTGCAAGAATACCGTGGATCCGCAAGCAGTCCCGGTGTGATAATCTGTGTTCTTTTCTTCTGCCACGCTTATTCGGCTGCCTCAGACCAAATCTGAGACAAGACTGGAAAGAAGAAGAAGGTACAGAGAAAACACAGCAGAGATGAGAGTGTAGCGTGCGTGAGATAGGCTCCCTCGCCCTCTTCCTTTCATGCCGCCGTGAGTTTCCGCCGGTTCGCAATGACCTCTTCGTGCCTTAACCCTCTTACACTGTAATGCTCCCGTGCTGAGACTGCCTGCCGGCCTTCCTGTTGCCTTGCTTCCTGTTGCCTTCCTCTTTCTCTTTTGTCTTCCCCCTCGGGTCTCCGAAGATTGGGATCAGCGCGCGCATGAACAACAGAGCAGTTCCCGCTCTCGCTGTCAAAACACCATGCCTCGGACATCTGCTTTTTCGACTTTCCCGCCGATTCGCTTGCACCTAGCTTTCCTCACCCAGCCTCTGTGTTTTGCCGCCTCGTGTTGCTCTCAAGCTGCAAATCAACAGGCAGACACAAATGGGCGCTGCTCGCCAACTGCCTAGTTGCATTCGTACTGTGCCCTCGCTTTTCACTCTGCATCTCGGCGCGAGTGTCCTCAAGCTCTCCCCTATCAACACCCTCCGCATCGTCATGGTCTGTGGCGAGCTTGGATGCGTGCGTGCGTTTGGATGCATCTGCAAGATGCTTCTTCTGTTGTGCTCGGCTGACTGCTGCCTCTGTTTCCGCAACTGAGCCTGCGTGATCAATAGCTTGTTGCTTGGATTGATTTTTCAGTGTCCGATGCCGCTGTTGGTTTCATCTGTCTGGTCATCAGCACTGCTTCCTGCCCTTTTGCCGCCGGTTCGTGTCTCGAACAGCTTCGCCGCCTTCGTCTCTTATTGACTGTGTCAGCTTGGCTTCATATTCGACCCTCGCAGTCACCTTTCCTCAAAAGCCAATCCTCTTGACCGAATCTCACTTTGATCTTCCCCTTTTTCCACTACCACCATCCACCCCTCCTCCCTAGCTCCCGTGTCGTATCTCTGCTCTTCGACTTCGACAAACATGTTCTTCTCCAAGACTGTTTCTGCCGTCCTTGGCGCAACGGTTCTCGCCGCCGCTGCTGCCTCTGCACAGTCCGTTCCCGCCTTCACCTACGGTACCGCCAATCCTGACTACCCTGGTGTCAAGTCCACCAACCGTAACGGTCCTACCAACCCTCAATCGCCTCAGCTCAACACTCCCATCAACCAGACCTCAGTTTCGCGTCTCGCTTCCATCAACTCTATCGATGACTGGTGCACTTTCGGTCCTCCCGGTACCGGCCAGCCTCTTGCCGATGTAGAAGAGATCACCGTCGCTTACTGCACCAAGCCTCGTAACAATGCGCGGGTGATTCCTGACGGTACCGTTACCGGTGCTCACTTCGTCAAGACCCCCCTCTATGTTCAGCTCATGGCTGTAGGTGACTTCACCTCGATCGGCTTTATGGCTGGAGATGAGGGAGGAGAGCTCGACCCTCACGGTGCTACCAACATGGGTAACCCTGTTGGTGGTAATGTCACTTCGAACGTTTCTGGACAGGATGTTTTCTACGAGGAGTGGATGAACTACGCCTCTGCCAATCAGGTTTGCTTCCGAGTTTGCATTGCCGGTAGTGAACAGGCTCCCACTGCTCTCGAATGCCAGCACACCTTGGATGTGATGGGATGCAACTTTGTCATGCCTGGTAACTACAACGATGGCGTCTTCGAGACTTGCGATGGTGACTCTGCTTACCCTCCTGGTCTTTATCCCGAAGGCAACGGTCAAACTAGCACTTTCGTCCAGTTCTTCACCGGTGTTTACTCGGTCAACGGCGTCACCTACAGCTATACCAATGGTTCGCCAGATGAAGTCACTCCTACTGCTGCTTACTCTACCCCTAGCACTAGCAACTGCCAAACCACCTCAACTATTAGCAACGGTATCAAGTCTTTGGTCGCTTCTCACACCACCTCTTCCAGCAGTGCTAGCAAGGCAAGCAACACCAGCAAGTCCGGCTCCGGATCTTCCGGCTCTTCTGGCTCTTCTGGCTCTTCTTCGGGTTCCAGCTCGGGCTCTTCCAGTTCCGGCTCGGGCTCGAACAGCGCTGCATCGTCGACAACCTCTTCGAGCGGTGCTAACAAGATCAGCACCAGCGCTTCCGCCGCTATCGTCGCTCTCGTCGCTGTCCTTGCTGGCGCTATGATGCTATAAGCGCCAGTATCACTTGCTTCAACGATACCAAGCACCAGTCCATTCTGTTTCTTCATTCACTCTTCCTTAGATATCATCGCTCTGGTATTCCAGCGAAGATGGACAGTTGTTACCCGTCACATGATTTCGTTCTGTCTATACACTCGTACCCTGCAACATTCCTTTTGGAACTAAAACTCTAGCCGTCGTCAGAGTCTGTGTGTCGTGAAGTCCTACTTGTGTGTGTGAGACCGTCGCGAATTGGTTGTTACTTAAGGTCGGCACGCTGACAAGGAGGAGGCAGGATGAGGTTCGTGTTGCGGAACTGCTGTGATTGACAGGCAAGCTTGAGTCTGGATTTCCTCGGATGTTGGTTGGCGTTTTTTGAACGCTCTCCACATTTTTGCATCTTTACTCCCGACATGCTGATCAGTTCTTCCAACTGACGATTTCGTAGCCTTTTCGACCTTCAAGGCTCGATTGAAGCGCTTCTTGGGGCGGCTGTTCATCGTCTTACAGCCTCGCAGCCTTGAAGGTCCAGCGTCCCGACTAGCGGAGGTGGGGTCGAAACGAGCTGAATCCAATCATCGGTGTGAGGATCTTCGCTCTTGGACGGCAAGCAAATCGACAATGATCGTGACAATACCTAGCCTGAGGGTAAGTCCTCGCCCATCCATCCGCTTCTTTGCAAGACAATTAGCTACGCTCGGATCACGATCGATATCAAGAGCTCTGTCCACCAATAGTTCGCCGGGCCCTTCCTCACCACAAGCATACGTCTCGACCTCGACCAATCCGTGGTTCAACCTCGCTTTTGAAGATCACCTTTTTCGAACCATCGATCCTGCAATTCCTATCTGCTTTCTCTACCGCAACTCGCCATGCGTTGTAGTGGGGCGCAATCAAAATCCATGGAAAGAGTTGAATGCGTCTGCGATGCGATCCATCGGACTACCCATGGTACGTCGTCGTTCAGGAGGTGGAACAGTCTACCATGATCTGGGGAACACCAACTATTCCTTTCACATCCCTCGTGAAGCATTTGATCGTCGAACACATGCCGAACTGGTCGCCCGTGCACTCAACGCGCCACCGACTGGATTGCAGCTGAGTCGAAGTGACCTTGCCCGCACAGATATAGGAGCATATGTGAATGGGAGGAACGACATCTGTGTTCGTGTCAAACAGGGATACGATCGTAAGTCAACAAGAAAGACACTGGAGGAGGCTGACGAACAGGGCTACGAAGAGCGTAAAGTCTCCGGCAGCGCATATAAGTTAGTCAACAAAAGAGCGTACCACCATGGAACAATGCTTCTTTCAGCGAGTCTAGGTAGTTTGGG
This sequence comes from Ustilago shanxiensis, assembly GCA_019972555.1. Taxonomy (NCBI): domain Eukaryota; kingdom Fungi; phylum Basidiomycota; class Ustilaginomycetes; order Ustilaginales; family Ustilaginaceae; genus Ustilago; species Ustilago shanxiensis. The sequence goes on along the minus strand of BPMX01000008.1, from coordinate 659,478 downwards.
AAGCTCGTTGAGGAATGACAGAGGAGAGTTGCTAGTAACCAAAGGAGTAGCTTCGGTTCCTGCACCTGTTGCCAACCTCAGCGATGCTTTTCCGGATCGAAAAGCGATGCTAAGCCACGACATCTTTGTTCAATCTGTCGTTGAAGAATTCCATCGCACCTACCCCTCTTCCTCACAGCGACAAGTCGTTGAAGTAGACGAAAGCAGTCTTGACCAACCAGATTTGAACCAGGGTCGTTGGCAGCTCAAAGCCAACTTTGAAGAGCTTCAGAGTTGGCAGTGGGTTTTCGGACAAACTCCTGAATTCACCCATCGAGTTTCTGTCCATGATGCATCCGAAATCGACGCTTCCAACTCAGAAGACGGATGGGGACCATTTTCAATAGAGATACATTCGAAAGAAGGAATTGTGTTGGATGCAACACTGGTAGAGGCAAGAATCGATGATGCAGCACTGGAAAGAGAGATCAGAAGCCTAGTGCAAGGATTACAGGGGAGAAAGTACGACGAACTGGCTTTACCACCTCCGTGGGGTCCCAGCTCTGAGCAGCAGCAGCGGCAGCAAGGTGCGAGCGGAGAAGGTGGATCTGATGTAGGAGATAAGCTGTTCAAGTGGTTGCGTACTGTTTTGTAGGATCCAAAGACAGAACAACAGCATGAGCATGGACTTTGATCGGTATGAATGATGCTGTGGATCGGGCCGAAAGATGAGGAGTGTGCGTTGATGATTTGGAGATCTGTGCTTCGATGCCAGCAGCCAGCAGCAATGAACCAAAAAAGGGGTTCACCTTGGATTTCGGGTTGCTCTGAAACAAACACTTTTTGCGAGGCAGATTAAGAATAAAAAAGGCTCGAGTTCCCACGCACAGTCCTCCAAACTCACCCCTCTTTCGGGTTGCATCCGATGCTACCGTCATCCTTCGGAAGGTCCTATCATCATTGCAAAGAAGCGCAGGAGATCGAACTTTTTGACGGGCGTGATATGCGAGAGAGAAAGAGAGAGAGAGAGAGAGAGAGTATGTGTATGTGCGTGATTATTTGGAAGGACACCTCGGACACACTCAGATCTAAGCGAGTCAAAGAAGCGCTGTTGCTTTTGCCATGCACACAAATTGCTTCGATTTTACGCCGAGCACATATTCACACACATACACACGCACTCCACGCAGAGAGAGAGGGACACACCCACGCGGTGGTGAAGCGCCTCTCTCCAACTACATCTCGGCACGCTCTGTTTGACCTGAAACCTCTCTCGGCCACAAGTCCATACCGTTCTCTTGATCCATCCCTCAACACCAATCGACTCTCTGCATCACCTCCATCTCCATCTTACCCGCTCCAGACTTCTTTCTCGACCTTCGTTTTCTTGTTCCTTCCATCGCCGGAGCTGGTTCTCCGGTCATATCACCACACAGTCTTTGATTCTATAGATCCCAGTCGTTCTCGCACTTCGCATTTCAGCATTCAAATCCATTACTCTGGCTATTATACGACACTTTACATTCACATTCAATTATCAATCAGAATAACAAGCAGCTCAACATGCGACCATCCCATCCCACAGCTTTTGTCCTCAAAAAGCGCCAACAAGGCTGTGCCGTTTGCAACAACATCGCCCCTTGCCCTGCCTGTCCTAAAGGTCAGCAATGTCAACAGATCTTTCGCACTTCCTGTCAAGACTGTCCCGTCAACAAATGCGTTCCCATTCCAGGCTATGACAACGGTGGCGGCACCAACAGATCGGCACTTGGAGGTGGTCTTGCAGCCCTTGTCATTGTAGCAATTGGTGCAGTTGCATTCTGGTTCTGGCGTCGGCTTAAAGCCAAACGTCGACGCATCGCTCTCCACGAAGATGCGATGGAAAGACGTGAAAAGGTCAAGAACGAGAAAGAGGCTACTACGCTTCAACTCGGAGGCGCTCGCTCCTTATCCGACGATCCCAACGATTCGCCCTTTGCTATCGTCGACGCGGACGAATTGGACAACGATACCGAATATACCCAAGTCACTGGCGTACTCAACGATCAAGATAGATTGGGCTCGCTGGCTGAGCCCACTGCTTTTCGTCGACGTTCGTTCGGTGCTGCTACTCATCTCTCACGTATTACCGAGGGCGTTGAAGAGGAAGAGGAGATGGAGGATGACACTATGTCCAAAGGTGCAAAGCGTAAGACTGCCGCTTCGGTGAAATCCAACGCTCACTCCTTTGCCAGTGGTGCAGGTCCACGTATCAGTATCGGAAGCGGAACGAGTTTCGGAAGTGGAAACATCATTCCAATCGCTTTCAAGCCTTCTCCACCTTCCACACTCGGTGGTGTTGTCGGCGGCGGCAGCGGCGACAGCCAAGACGATTCTGCCGACGGTTATCAACCAGTTTCGCTCCTCGCCGTCCCCTCTACAGCCCATCGAGCAACAGGTGCACCTCCGATTCAGGTCAACACCGCCCGTTCCGGTCCTATCCGTCCCACTCGTGCCCCTGATCTCAATCTTAAACTTCCCGAGACGCAAAAACACCAACCTACCACCTCTTCTCCTCTCGCCAACAACGCTGCTTCGGGAATCGACCAGGCTCAATACGAGTTTATGTCGATCGATCCAGTCTCTGCTCTCACCGCTTCTGGACCTTACACTCGATCCGACAGGCCGCTGTCGGGTGCGACGATCAATACGATCAATTCAGCGCATTCGAACAGCCTTTCGTACGTCCTTTCTGCACCACAAGTCATTACACCCGTTAGTGGCGAAGGTGTCAGAAGGGTGCAGTTGGGTAATGGAGGTAAAGCGCAATTAGTCAAAGTGCCTTCTCTCAAACGTAAAGATAAAAGTCCAGATGCAGTTAACAGAGAAGACCCTTTCCAAGACCAAGACCTTCTTCCACCTCCCTCCAACCGGTTCGGTGAGAGGTCTTCTACTATTTCCACTTCAACGCTTGGCATTCCGTTTGGAGATAACCCCTTCGGACCCAGTATTCAACCACCTGAGAATCAGGCTAGTCCATCAGACGCTGAAGACAGAAGCTCTTGGTTAGGTTCCACCGACGCTATGGAGCAAGGAGGAAGGAGAGAAGATCCATTTCAAGACCCACAGACAAGAGCAAGCATTGGCGGATTGAGTCTTTTGGGTCAATTTCCTTTTGATTTTAGTGGCGCGGCAAGTGAGTTGCCAGAAGATGCGGTGAATAGGGTGGAACAGTTCAGGTGAAGTTTGTAATGGATTCAATACCGAGTGAAGTCATGGTGTGTGATTGGTGTGCGGTGAGCTGGTTTGAGATACTCAGGGTGATGGATGGTGACTCAGGGTGATGGACGGTGAGGCAACAGCACACGCTAGCTGAGAGACAGATGGTGTGATTGCGACTGTGTGAAGAGCAAGACATTCGTTGAACAGATCAGTTTTTGATCGGTGATCCCGAACCATTGCAACACGGCTAGCATGACTGAGTGGATCCATCGTTGACTAGACTTCAAGGTCTTCACATAACCTGAACGACATTTTCAGACAAGCAGCGACGAGCAAAAAAATGTTCTGAATCAAGCGCTATTTACAAATCCTCTTCCACACCTTTCTCCTCAATCCAGCCTCAACCTGTCCCCGTTCCTGACGGTCAACTTGATCCTACTACCCTCTTTACTTGGCAGTACCACCATCGACTGATAGTCCGGATCCGGAAACTTTGTCTCCAACTCCCACTTAAACAACCTCACAAACGTCGCCACAATAACCCCAATCTGCAAATACGCAAATTGTTCTCCGATACACCTATGTCTTCCCGCCCCAAACGGAAGGTAAGGGGAGTTGGCACCGGTGGAGATCATTCCGAAACCGAAATCGGCTTGTTCTTCTCCAGAATCCTGCATTGCTTTGGCGGTTGCAAGATCAAGCCAGCGATGAGGATCGAAGGTTGAAGCGGATGACCAGAGCGCTGGGTCGACTTGGGATACTCCGGGCGCTGCCATGATGTAGTGACCTTTGGGGATGACCATGGTTTCGTCGGTTTTCGAAGAGGAGGGGGAGGAGGGGGAGGAGAGAGTGGGAGGAACAGCCAGATCTGCTTTGACATAACGCATGATGGAATGAAGAGGAGGATGAAGTCTGAGTGTTTCCTTTACTACCGCATCCAACAAAGGAACGCTAGTCTTCTGAGTTTCGTAATCCAATTCCCTCAACTTTCCCTCTCCATCCCCATACACCTTCCTCTGCTCCTCGTAGAGCTCCTCGATGATTTCAGGTCGAGATGCCAACCTGAGCAAAGCCCAACTTCCAGTTGCACTCGAAGTATGCTGTCCAGCCATAAGCAACGCGATCATCATATGTGCGATTTCGACCGCACTCAATTCCCTTCCATTCTTGTACTTCTGTTCCATAAGTGCAGCAATCATATCGTTCTCCCCCTCGCCCACATCTGTGGTACCGGTAGCACGACGCTTGGCAACGATATCCTGGTAGAACTGCGACATTTTCTTCTGTGCCTTGTCACGTTTAAAGTTCGAAGGCAACGGCAAGTTGGGGATGACAAAGTTGATAGGAGTAAAACCGGAGTCGAGATCGTGGTAGAGCTGAGCGAACGACTTATCCAATCCCTCCCTCACCTCTTTTCCTTGCAAAGTCCTTGATGCGGTGAGAATGATGACCTCGGACATGGCTTGGAAGATATCCACGCCAAAACTCTTCTCTCCCTTCTGAACCGGTGCAAATCTAGGATCGGTGCGAATATACTCCTTCACCTCATCCACAATCTGAGGTACATAAACCCTGAAGTTCTCCACACTCAACCCGACCTTTACAAACTTCTTCTGCTCCATGAACACCGCATTCGGCACATCATACACCACCTCTTTCCCGAAGACAGGAGTAGTGAGGTGGGTGTAAGCATCTTCGGCAGTAACCTGTTGATGTTTTGCGTTGAAAACAAGATTACTACCCTTAGGACCGAGAGCAACGGTAATACGTCGACCTAGAAGGACAAAGGTAAAGACATCACCGTATTTCTCCCTGCATTCGAAGAAGAACTTGTAGGGATCAATACCGTAGTAGATCGCACTACCGATGATAGGAACGAAGTGAAAGACGACAGGTGGGAGGTTCTTGGGTTTGGGCAGAAGAAGTTGGGAGGCAACGTTGAGGAGGATGGCGATGAATGGCAACGAGATGGCGAGAGAAAGCGCTTTAATGGTCGGGGAAGAGTCGGCCAAGGGAGTGAAGGCAAACAGTTGCCCCACTATGGAATCCGATGTTGAGGAGACCATTTTCGGAAGCACGATGGCGAGATGGCAAGAGACGTAGAGGTGATAGAAAGGCAGGAAGGGTGATGGTATTTGAATGATCCAAAGACAAGGATTTGAGAAGAAACACACGCGCCGGAATGAACTGATCCAACTCAAAGATGGGATCTGCGTTGCACGATAGCACAGCACAACAAAGTGTTACAGAAATCGTGTCACTTTTTTTCGTTAAACGTGTGTGTGTTGCGTGCGTGCGTGCGTGCGTGCGTGTGTTCTTTAGGAAGAACTGAAAGAAAGAAGGAAAACAAAGCACCCTCGGCAAACAACAGCACGACAGCACAAGCAAAGGTGAAAGAGTTGCCAATCAGCCAATCATTTCTGTCGCGTTCAGAATTTCCGACTGCAAAATCGGATGATGTTTGTTCACAGCCACGCCATGCCACGCTCTCACACAGTGATATCGGCTTATCGCTGATCTCTCCATCGGCGATACGAGGAATCGGTCTTTCTCTTCTCGTCGCTCTCATTGTCGCTACTGTTGTCAACACTAACCTCACTGCACACACCCAACACTTCCAACTTCCGGTTGGGAAATGACAATAAGTGGAATACGTTCCATAGATCAAAGCATAAGAGCGTACAAGTACATCCACATAACCAACCAGCCGTTCTGTTCACCAACTTGGGACTGTGCTACTTCTGCAGATAGTAGGTATCAACAACCTCTTGTCCCTGCTGTTGAGGCGTGGTCCCCTTATAATCTGCCGAGTTTTTCTCGATATCACTGTTCGTTCCACTCTGCACAGCAGCGACCCTCTCGTCTCCCTGCTCCACACCCAAAGGAGCACCTTCCCACATATCACTCTCCCAACTCTCCGGTTCCAACCATTCCCACTTTTCCTTCCTCAGACTCTTCCCACCCTCAATTGGCCAAACTTCACAAAGCGCAACATACACTCCTCCTGCAACGATAAACCCAATCGGATAGGCCAAGATATACATCCTCTGTGCTGCCACACTCACCTCTGCTCCCAAAACCCCCGCAAAACCAGCCACGGTCATTGCGATTCCTGCAATATATGCGATGAACGCACGGATGTTGAAACCGTAAGTATAGAAGTATTGATGTTTCCTATCCGCTGAGAAGAGCGATGGCATGTTGAGAAGTCCTCGTTTGACGATGTAGTAGTCTGCCATCATTGTTCCTGAGATCGAAGACAGGAACAGCGAGTAGGCTGAAAGGTAAGTAGCAAAGTTGTTGCTACTCGAAAGAAGGTGCCAAGGGCACATGGCAAATCCAACCGCAGCAGCCACCAAACTTCCTCTTCTAATGTTAATGAGCCTCGGACAAGCAGCCGCCAGATCATGACCTGCCGACAACGAGTTGGCCGCAATATTCACACCGATCTGACCAATAATAAACGCCATCGCAATGAACCATACCCCCGCCCTCGTGCCTGCATCTCCCGGATTCCTAATCAATCTCTCTCCCAACAGATCCACAGGGTTCCAAATCACTTCACCATATATCACGGTGGAACTACTCGCAATAATAATACCCAAAAAGCTCGTGATGCTGAACGTCAACGGAATCGCCAAAATCTGACTCCACTTTACACTCCTCTTATCCTTCGCCATCCTCGACAGGTCCGGAATGTTGAGCACCAGAGTTGCCATGTTGGAGATACAACTCATGAGAGAAGCCATGAACTGCCAGCCAAATGCACTCCCCTTCAACTTTGCAGGTTGACGAATAATCGGTCCTAGACCTTTCGCATCTACGATCGACCAGACGAAGAAGGCAATCGCGGCGATGGGAACAACGATCGACTTGAAGTTGAAGAAGAACCTGATCTTACTCGGATGGATCACCACCAACGGAAGTGAGATGAGGGAAAACAGAAAGAATGATAAGAAATCTTTCGTAGTTACTCCCGCTGACTCGGGAAGACCATTCGGAATCCTAGCATACGACGGAATCATACTTTCCATCACTAACGTCACACATTGTCCTCCAATATACGCCTGCACACCGTACCACACACAAGCCATCGCAGATCGATTTACGATCGGCCATAGTGCACCCCAAACACCGAAAGTACTCCTAGCAAGGATGGGGAAAGAAATGTGATAGATCGCACCAATTCTCGCCGTAATCACCACCAAAAACGCCACTGCAAAGTACCCCACAATGATAGCTGCCCAGGCTTGAGACCAGGTGAGACCGGCGGAGACGGCAGTGGAGGCAATCATGAAAGTGTTAAGATTGAGACCGTCAGAGATCCAGAATGCTGCAAAGGAGGCCCAACCCCATGTACGACGTTCGGGGGGGACGGGGAGAAGGTCGGTATTGCGAAGCATGGCATTGCCCCATGATTCTCCAGGACGTCTTTCGGAGCCGGAAATGGAGGCTTTGACAATGGCTCGTTTGATGAGCGTCATTGTGGGAAGGGAGTATGGGGTAAAGATACCCTTGGGTTCGAGCCGAGGAGGAGGGAGTTGGAAGATGTGCAGCTCGAGTCGAAGGGTATAGAAGAGGGATGCTGCAAAAAGGTGGGATGAGAATAGAGCGATTTTGAAGGGTTGATGCTGCGAATGCTGGAGTAGGGGATAGCAACGTTGAGGAGGAGTGAAGGATGGGGTATAAGTACAAACCAACCAGTTTATCTATCGTAGAAGGAGGTTGGGAGACAATCATGCAAACACTGCCTAATCTTTCCTACGGTTCCCTGCCATGCTGCAATCTCCCGCACCTGCATGCGATAGTCGTAAGACAAGCAAGCAAAGAAGCCCTATCACATGGCAACTCCCATCTCAGAACGGTAACTCGAGCGAGATACGGATAAGACCATCCACTCTTCTCCTTCCATCGCGGGCGGGGCGAAAAGGAATAACCGAGCCTTGTGCTTTTTTGGACAGCATGGGAAAATGCCAAGGGCTGCTATTGCGCTCTTTTTTCTTATCTCTCGAACCCAATTCACTCTGATTGGCTCTTGAAATGCGCACAAATGCACTGTGTGAGATAAAGCGCGTAGCGGTAAATCCATTATCGCTGTACTGTATAGTGTGTAAATGCTGCTGCGATTGGCTGTCTCTGCTCGAGCAAAGATCGACGGCCGAGTTTCCGTTCCTTGATAAGGGTGGATCCTCCCTCCGCTGTTACGATCGCAACTTCGAGGCGCTTGCTCTCTCTATCACCCTTCGGTCGGTGCTCGTGGCGATGACGGTGATAGATGCTGGGTTTTAGAATACCCCGCAATTGTCAGCTTTGTTTGCATTGTCACTCTACCCTGCTGCCCCGTTGAAAGGCCTCGAGTCGGACCCTAAGATGATAATCGGTGCCTGAAACAACGATAGCAAACTCGGCCGCAACATCATCCTCATCACTCGCTATCTCTCTGTCAACCCGATTGCACAGTCTAGACATTTGTTCACTTCGCACGTGGCGTTGGCATTCACTAACAATGCAAGACTAAGCTCCCTGCCTCTCCACCATCTCTACCATCTCTTCAGCGTTGACACCTAGCGTAGTAGCTACTTCGATCAAACTTTCTCGCTGCTGTTGCGCATACAGTTCAAAGTAATCCAGAATCGTACCTCCTACAGCCGTTTCCAGTCTCTTCCTAGCTTCTTTTGCATCCACCTGCTCCCGCTTTGTCTCGTGCTTCTTGTCCTGCTGAGCCGATTGCTGTGGTAAGTTGCTCTGGAATATACCAGCAGCACTCGCAGGTAGGAAATCCTCATACGTGATTGGTTCCATCTCCAATGCTCCTTGCTTGACCATATCTGCCAAACCTTCACTTCCACTCTTCTGCCACATTTCCTTCGCCAACCTCTCATCTCTGATCGAAAACATGAAGAATCCCAAAGCCTGCCTCAGTAATCCATCCCTCTCATCCGGGAAACCTGCTTCAAACGTCTTGCGCAGTATCTCTCCACATTCCTCCTTCCCCACCTTCTCCCCCCTAACCTCCCTCTCCCTCTTCACCTCCCCCACCCTCTCCATCAATGAATCATACAATCTCGCCCCCTTCCTCGTCAGTGCCTGACCTCTCGCTTCAATCTCACCGAACCTAGCCTTATGTCTCCCCTCCTCCTTCTCCCCCTCCCCACCGCCGAGGAAAACCACTCTTTCACTAAGCGCATGGAAACTAGTCTGTCTCAAATAAATCGCCTCCTTCCTAACCGGTGGACCTTCCACCACCTCCTTCGCATCAATCCCCTGCAGAATCATCCTCCTCTGCACCGCATCAATATCCAACGTCCTCGGTGTAAGGTGATTGATATGCGGTCCTCTGAAACTCACAATATCCGCTACGAGTGGGTGGGTGGCGGAAAGAAGTTTGTACTCTGCCAAAGAGACGGGTGTGTCGGGATGCCAGGCGAAGATCGCTACGACTTGTTCGACGAATTCGAGTGCTTCGGTGCGAGATAGACCGTCAATCTTCATCTCTTCCTCCATCGCTTCTGAAGTGGGGAGAGCACTTTCGGCTTTAGTAAGAAGTTCGATGCAACGATTGCTAACGATCTGTCTCCTTCCCAGAAGATCCTCGGCTAGAGTTTTTGTCGTAGAATCAGAGATAAGATCCATTCGAAGCAGACTGCAAAAGATCCTAAAAGGATTCTTCAACAGCCCCTCCCTACCCACAGGTCTGAACGCAGTGGCATGAATAGGCAACCCTGCATCAGCCCACAAATCATAATACCCCACCGCCTTCATCCCAAAGACCCTAAAAATCCTTGCAAGTAACGAAAGCTCCTGAGGTGTGCCTACACGAATCGCACCATGTCTTTCCACATTCAACCTCGAAATCTCGTCATCCGTAATGCTGCCTGGATCAGCACGAATGCAATCCGAATTCACCCCAGAAATAATGCTAAGCAAATCTCCATAAAGTGGCACTTCCGTTCGATACATCGTACTCATCGAACTAGCCAATACCGTACGAAGTTGCGTGGACGTAACCCCATTGCTTCCCTCGGAACTGCTGGAACAGGAACTGCTGCTGTCATCTGTAGAGCTCAATGCGGGAAAAGACTGGGATTGGGATTGAAGAAAGGATGCAGACGGGTTGAAGGTTGGTGATTTACCGAACCTTTCCCCTACAGTGGTAGATGGGGTGGTGGTGGTGGGAGCCATTTTTGAAGATCGCCTTCTGCGTCGAGTGGGATCGAGGGTACGGAGGTAGAGCTGTGCAACGGAATGATGAACGTCACACCTATCGCTATTGGATCTTTTAGGTTTAGGAACCGAGGGTGGTGATGAGATAAACGTGTAGCGTTGATGCGAAGTTGACATAACAGGCAAGTACTCTTAGACGAGCATTTGCACAGCTTGAACGAACAATGAGTGTAGGGATCTAGAAGAGAGGAGAGATGGGGATGAATGGGGGGGTCTGATATATTCTTCAGCCTTTTGTTCAGTCATACAGATAGCAATGAAGTATCGGCTATCAGTTCGGACAACCCTACAGGGTGAGAAGGCTTATCAGGGGCGGCTAGTAGCGTCATACGGTGCGGAGGCGTGTGCGTTATTTGACAACGCATCCAAAAACAAAATCGCGCAGAGCGAGAAACGCAAACGGTCAAGCGATGTATCACTCAATCCAAACCCCCCCTCTCATCCTTCGGCTGACTATGACAACAAAGGGATGGAGAGGAGGCGTAAGACAATGCACGGCAAAACACCGAGCAAGTCCTCCATCTTGCGATCGGTGCAACAGCGTCAGCCTCGGTAGAATAGCGAACAATCAACTTGAGTTCGGTGAAATACCGAAGATAACGCGTGCGGAATTTTCGGTCTTTTACCGACCGTTAAATGCGAGCTGGCAGCCCCTGTCGTATAGTGCAGATCTACCACACAGCAATGTTCGTAACGTGACCCGGATCGACATACAAGCACATGCCTCGTTTCGATAATGATGCCGGTCCTGGTTAACAGACCGGGAACAGGGTCTCATCTGTCAACTTGTGCCGCTCTCTCTCCCTGGCTGTGGGCTGAATTGCCTCCACTCCAAGACGGTTGGAAGCAAGATATGCTTTGGCTTCCTCCTGCCGTTCGTTGTGTTGGTTAGCACCGATGCCTTTTCTGCACTGACACCTCGAAGATGAATAGCTCCCAGAGAGCCTGAGACTGCAACTGAGAAAAGATATAAGAAAGCCTTCAGTCGAACGTTGCGCAGTCTCTCCCTCTCTCCCTTCACAAACTCCTTCAACAAAGCTCTTCGTTTCGTAGCCCATCATGTCGCCCTCAGCTACAATCCCAGACACGACCCCCGCTGCCAACGCTTCCCCCGTTGCAGCCAAAACCTTCTCTGCCTCCAACCTTGACTTCGTATTCGCCGCCCTCGATCTCCCCGCACCTGGATCTCGCATCCCCGGTATCTTTGACGGAGCTTGGCACCATGGTTCTTCCACCTCCGCTCCTCTTACTTCCACCAACCCCGCTACAGGCCAAAAGCTTGCAACAGTATCCTGTGCGACCTCTGCCGAAGTATCTTCGGTCCTCACCGCTGCTCATGCAGCTCAAAAAGCCTTCGCCAAGCTACCTGCTCCCGCGCGTGGTGCAGTGATGAAAGACATCTGCAGCGCCTATATCGAGCACAAAGACGCACTTGGCGCCCTGATCTCTTATGAAATGGGTAAAGTGTTGAGCGAGGGAAAGGGTGAAGTTCAGGAAGTGATCGATGTAGCCGATATGGCTGTTGGTCTTTCCCGCAGTATCAAAGGCAATGTGCTCCCCAGTGAACGACCTGGTCATGTTATTTACGAACTTCCCAATCCTCTTGGTTTGGTGGGAGTTATTACTGCGTTTAACTTCCCGGTCGCTGTTCACGGCTGGAACTTCTGTCTTAGCTTTGTCTGCGGTAATGCTACCATCTGGAAACCTTCCCCCACCACCCCACTCACCGCTATCGCTACCACGAAACTCCTCGTCAAAGTTCTTGCCAAACACAACCTCCCCACCGCCCTAGCCGCCCTCGTCTGTGGAGACGTCGAAACAGGCCAAGCGCTTACCCAAGATGACCGAGTTCAGTTGACGAGTTTCACGGGGTCGGAGGCGATTGGAAAGGTGGTTGCGAAGGATGTTGCAGGGAGGTTGGGTAAGATTCTGTTGGAATTGGGTGGGAATAATGCAGCGATTGTACTGGATGATGCTGATTTGGATTTGGCTGTGCCTGCGGTTGCGTTTGCAGCGGTGGGAACGGCAGGTCAGAGGTGTACGACGACGAGGAGGTTGTTGTTGCAGAGAGGAATTGCAGATGCGTTTTTGGAAAAGTTGGTCAGGTTTTATGATTCGTTGAAGACGAAAGGTCTCATTGGAGATCCGACCCAGTCGAATATTTTGTGTGGGCCTTTGCACTCCCAGCGAGCAGTGCAGAAGTATTGGGAGACGTTGGACACTATTCGTTCTTCTGGCGGTAAGATTCTTTTCGGCCCAGAATCACCCTCTCAACCCGGCCTGGCCTCCCACTTGGTAGAGAGCAAGGGTAACTACGTCCTACCAGCTATCACCCTCCCCTCTAACTCCAAGGATCCGGTTTTTGCAGAAGAAGTCTTTGCTCCAATCCTCAACGTAGCCCTCTTCACAACCCTCGATGAAGCTGTAGAGCTCAACAACAGCGTCAGACAAGGTCTCAGCTCCTCTCTCTTCACCAAGGATTTGAAGAATGTGGGAGAGTGGCAGGGCGCGTTGGGTAGCGATTGCGGTATTGTTAATGTGAATGTCAGTACGAGTGGGGCGGAGGTGGGTGCTGGTTTTGGAGGTAATAAGGCGACAGGGTGGGGTAGGGAGTGTGGAGGAGATGCTTGGAAACAGTATTGTAGATGGTGTACTAGTACGGTGAATTACAGTGGCGTTGTGGCGCTGGCTCAGGGAGTTAAGTTCGATGCGTAAGACGGTGTGAAGAGGAATATGATTTCGATTTGATCCACAGAACCTTGTGTGTGAGTGTGTGTGAGAATGTGTGAGAATGTGTATGTGTGTGTGTGTTCATAGTGGTGCCCCATCGAGGTCTTCCTCTTCGACAATTGTGGTCATGGATGCGGGAGGGACTTGAGCCATTGCTTCACCGTCTAGATCTTCAGCTACGATTGGGGTTGTTTCTAGTGGTGATCCGTTCACATCCTCCTCCTCCTCCTCTTCTTCTTTCTGCGCTGCTCTCTCCGCAGACACCGCTTTCATCTCTTCCTCCTCCAAAATTTCCCCTCTCCCTGCCTTCTCCACCACCGGCGGAGCATCGAACATCCTCCTCACCCTCTCCAACACATGGGGAGCTACAACAATCCATCCCTCCCAAACCTCCAACACTCCCAACACCTTGCCTCTGAACTCCTCCCTCTTCATCCTCCCCGCAAAGCTCCTCGCTACCTGACCCAGGTGCGCAAACACGAGATGGAGTTGGGCTTCGATAGCAGCTCTGTAGCGCCAAGCGTTCGACACTGGGGTGCCGGAGTTGTGGAGGATGTCGGAAAGGGCGTAAAGACGGGCAACTTTGCGGGGGATGGGAGTGGAAGGTTGGAGGAGGGAGGTTATGAGGAGAGAGACGATGGTGGAGTAGGAGGAGGAGTGGTCGATGGCGAAGGAGGTGAGACGGGCAATGCGGTCTCGACGGAGAGTGAGGGAGCGAAGCATCATTATGTAACGACGACGGGCGAGGGGGCCAAGAGGCATAGAGGAGGCAGTAGTGGAGTTGGAGTGGTGACGGAGGTAATTTGTTTCAGATTCTTCGCCTGAGTCGGTAGAATAGAGCTCGTCGCTACCTTCATCCTTGAACTCTTCTTCATCGTTGAGGCCGAGGAAGGGAGTGTGATGCGGGTCGATGCAATTTCGGAAGTATTGATAGAGAGGAGACTTTTCATCGAAAAGAAAGCTGAACTTTGGGTTGTCTTTCTCCCTCTCCCTCAGTATCGCTTCAAAGTTGACCCCTCCATTACTCTTGATCCTTGAAGCAACCGTTTCAATGAACAGTCTCTGCGTCTCTCCCCATCCCTCCACCACTTTTCGTCTCAAGCTTTCCCTCTCGTCCTGCTTGCTGACTCTTCTATGCCTAACCACCAGCTTCGGCACTCCTGCCTTCGACCCTCCTCCGTCGCCTGCTCCCGTTCTCTCACCATCCTGTAAATGCTTCTTTTCTCGAACCATAGGATACAAAGCCTTAGTCGGCAACGGCATAGCCTTCCCCCAGCTCAACTTCAATCTCGTTCCTCCCCAAACCGCTCCATCTGCCTCCCTGAACCCCTTCTCCGCCTCCTTCCTCGTCATATACGCAACAAATCCCGTCAACCCCGCAGTCCTATCCCTCCCACTCTGCTCCCCTCTCGGCCACATGATTTTCACCGTCGCTACATCTCCCCATTCCCGGAAGAAGTCTGCTACATCCCTCTCGTCCACATTCGGCGGCAGCGAGACGATGCAAATATTGGTGGTAAGCGGATCCGATACAAGATCGCGACTACCAGGTTTTGCGAGCGTCTCATGTGCCAGAAGGGTAGAGATAGAGGTGTTGGTGGAAGATGCGAGAGTGGACAGACGAGATTCGCGTTCGGCTTGGGAAGATTGAAGTTCGGAGAGGAAAGAATTCATTGCTTGACGTTTGCGTGGTGGTGCAGTCGCTTCCTTTCGAGGCGGAGAGTGGGGATGGGATTCGTCGGCACCGTCGTCGTCTTCGCTATCGAACGCTGTGCTGACCCTCTTCCCTGATTGAGAGTGTTYGTTTGAGCTCACGTCTTTTGGAGGTGAAATGGAAGGCTGTGCTTCGGCCCGTGAGCCAATATATGCTTTACCTCCAGCTCCAACAAATGCTGCTGCGGCTGATTTCTTTGGTGGACTCGAATTTGAGTTAAGCCCATCAGCAACATCACCTTGCATAGCAGCAACAAACTCATCATAAGCTCGAGCAGCATCCTGTTCAGCTTGCTTTTTCTTTCTTTCTTCTGCCTCTCTCTCTTTCTGAACGCGTGATTTGACTTTGCCCGCGCCATGCTGGAATTTTTCGCGCTTGAGTTGCTCTGCAAGCTGCCGTTCTTCTGCAGTGATGGAAGTGCCTGCATCTTGCTTTTGGGCATGGATGTAGGCGAGAACGTCTTTGTCTGGTTCGGGTGAGGGGGTAGCTACTCTTGCCAATGGCGGTTGTTGGTGTGGAGGTCGTACAGGTCTACCGTACGAAGAGGAGGAAGCGAAGGACGAGCCTTGATCGATATCATGATAGCTGCGAATGGAGCGCGAGTCGGTGGCAGGACGGTAGTGATGCGAGTCGGGTCGGGAGGTATGAGGACGTGGTGGATGTGGTCGCGGTTGTGGGCGAGAAGAAGAAGAAGAAGGTATGTGACGGCTAGGATTGCTAGGGCCAGCTTGTTCTGAGTAGTCTAACTCGTCTTGGTCGTCGTCGAAGCCCAGATCGACGCGGGAGAGACGAGAAGGTCTCTGACCATGATTGCTTCCATATGACATGGCTGCACACCACTAGAGTCTGGAACAACCTTCCAGCATCGAGAGATGGATGTCAGCAGATTGTACTTCCAAAAGTTGGACCCTGAACCATGCACACAACGTGAATTGACAGTTCGGAACTCGGGCAGCCCCGTTCTGTCACCACACGGCCGATATTATTTCGCTGTGGAAAATTTCCCTCTTGCCAAAGCTGCGGACAGCGAAAAGGAAAACAACACAACACAAAACCTTCGGTTTGGCCTGCGATCTTCCTTTCTTCTTCTCCTTAACGCTAAGTCGTACCCCCTTAGGAAGGGGTACGCACCCCGTCCACAATAAAAGCACCTCTTCGCACTGGCAATCTTGCTTTTCCTTACGAGGACAGGACCGCCGAGGACCGTACGAGGCCGTAATGCTGGACGGAGATCCATACCACTTTGTTAGCCTCGAAAGAGGCGCAAGTGAGACGATGGGAATGGGTGCGTCTTAGGTAGAGGTACGCCCTTCGTTGGCGATCCCATGACCTAGGTCGCAAGTTCTCGTTGTACATTTCTTTTCCTTATCCCCTTTCTCTCTCTTTCTCCACCTCTGTATCTGCTCTTTCCCGCTTTCCATTTGGTCTTTCTCAATGTTGGTATCGGCACAGGCTTGGTATTATGCCCTTTTTCGTAATGGGAATCAGTGTCATTGTATGTCGTATGTCGTTAGGCTGGCTTTGGATCTGTGAAGATGGCCCCTGTAGAAGTCCATCCTTCGCAACGTGTTGTCAGATAGCTATAGTCTCAAGATGGCCAATCCAGATATCACGAAGACAGGCTTCCGACAAAGCTTCGAATTTTCAGACTAGGAATGTTGAGTCTCCGAGAACGAACAAAGCTATGAAATTGAAGCTTGTGGAGGCAATCAGACTCATACTTTTTTTCAAGGCAGCAGACAGGCAGTCGCATTCCATGCGTATCACGGTGACATTTTGTTGGACCCTGTCCAACTCAGCATCAACTTCCATTCACTTCTTCCAACATCCCGACATCAGGTGCTGTTCGTCCATCCCCGCTCCACCATCTAGCACGGCAATGGAGCACAAGAGAGTAACGCCGACATGAGCTCGCCGTCACAGCTGGTCGAATGTCCCAGCTGTCAACGCAAGCTTCCTCTAACTCAGCTCAATCCTCACCTCGATCGTTGCTTAACAGGCGATGCTCCCAGTAGCAAAGATGACAAGCAGACCGAAGCGGAGCGATGGAACAGCCAATTTCATCAGAGTGGTGCTGATCACCCTGCTGGACTAGTCAGAACCCCGCGAAGCGTGAAACGCCAGATGGATAACTCTGCTCCCAGCCTTGCGATCGAGCACGCTATGGCCGACTCTGAAAGAAAGCGTGTAAAGACAGAGACCGAATCCAGAGATGTACTCGGAGGCACTCCAGATGGTAATGGTATCATCAAGGAACAGAGACCTCAACAAGCTGCAACGCCTTCCACCGCCCGTAGCCGCATCGACGCAGCTAAACCATTTGCAGAGCGGATGCGGCCACAATCACTCTCCGAATACGTGGGTCAATCTGATGTAGTCAATGGACCGCTCAAAATGCTACTTGCACAAGGTCGAATTCCATCGATGATTCTCTGGGGTCCACCTGGTACTGGCAAGACAACCTTAGCTCGACTGCTTGCCAAATCAGCTTCCTCCTCCCCCTCCACCGCCTCCGCCTCCTCGTCGTCTTCTTCAACTCCACCCCCGCATCGATTCGTCGAGATCTCTGCGACAAACTCAGGCACAGCAGATGTCAAAAAAATCATGGATGAAGCTCTTCATCGACTTCAACTCACCGGTCAACGCACTCTCCTCTTCATCGATGAAATCCAACGTTTTACCCGAGCTCAACAAGACGTCTTTCTCCCCGCTGTCGAAAAGGGTCAGATCGTTCTTGTAGCCGCTACGACAGAAAACCCTTCTTTTCGGTTGCAAAGTGCCCTCATATCCCGTATGAGAGTGTTCGTATTGACCAAACTAAGCGTAGATGAATGTTGTCAAGTTCTCCGCAACGCTCTCGCCTGCGTTCAACGTGAGGAACAAGATCTACCTTCCTCCAACATCGCAGCGCATATCGACGAGGATCTAATACGATGGATAGCAAATATGGCGGATGGAGATGCACGTACAGCACTCTCTGCACTTGAACTTGCCCTTTCCACCACCAACCCCTCCCTTTCCGCGTCTGAAAACCTCACCTCGCTCAAAAAAGCCCTCAAACGTACCGCTCTACAATACGATCGAACGGGAGATATGCACTATGACACCATCTCCGCACTCCACAAGTCCATCCGTGGGTCGGATCCTGATGCAGCACTATACTGGTTAGCTAGAATGGTTTGTTCCGGCGACGATCCATTGTTCATCGCTAGACGACTTATCGTTGCGGCGAGTGAAGATATAGACACGTTGGAAGCTTTACAAATGGCTACAGCTACGTATCAAGCCTGTCAGGTGGTGGGGTTGCCTGAGTGTGGAGAGAATTTGGCGCAATGTGTTGTGTTTTTGGCAGAGGCGAAGAAGAGTACGAGGAGTTATAGAGCTTGGAAAAAGGCGAAACAGTTGGTGGAAGGAGGATACAATCATCCAGTACCATTGCATATTAGGAATGCACCGACAAAGTTGATGAAAGATATAGGGTATGGGAGGGAGTATAGGTATGAACCTAGATTTGCACATCCGGTATATCAGGAGTTCTTCCCGGAACAATTGAGAGGGACTAGATTCCTCTCTCCACCGCCAGAGGATGAGGAAGTTGGGGAAGAGAGAGAGGAGGAGAGGGCGGATTGGCATCATAAAAACATGCAGAGTGCAATGGAAAGAAAAGCTGGAGTGGGTCCAGGATCTTGTCAGCGAATATTTGATTTAGGAGCACGGTCGGTAGATTTGGATCTATTGGATGAATGGGAGAGGGAAAAGAATGGTGGTAAGGAATGGAGCGGTAGGGCAAGATTGATGCAGATGTTGGAAAGAATTGAGCAACAACCATCATCAGGAGAGACTGGACTGCGATCGGAACATCCGCCAGACACAACGTAGCCCTCTGCAAGAATCGAATACAAATGAGGAGGATAAACGGGGATAAACGGTAAAAGACAAATGACCTGATTGCACGTGCGTATTTACAGTAAGAAGTGTATGAGATCGGAAGAATCCGTTTGATATCTGTATCCCCTCATCCCCCCAAGAGTTGTGTGTGTGAGGGAGGTTTTTACTTTCGACCATAAACCGTCTTCCTTCCCAAATCGAAAGGCACATATTTATGCCTGATCATATGTTTGATCTGTCTCCTCATCGTGATCGTAAACAGTACGCAGAAGTACATCAACAGAATCGGCCAAAACACCGGCACATCAAAAGCGCTGCTCATTGTTGCCAACAAGCTGAGCACGACTGCCTGAGTTGCACTCAACCAAAACTTGAATTCTGGCAACCTCCTAATAAACGGCCTGAATTCATCGTCTCCACTCTGTCCATTCAACGAGCTACCGAATACGCCACTCATCAAACCTCCACCACCCGAGACTTTGCCTGCGGATGAGGAGGTGGGAAGACCGGGTTCGCCTTCTTCGACGTCTTGTTCTGCGAGATCTTGTTCGTAGGAAGGGTCGAATTTGGGGGTAAGGAAAGCGAGGAAGAGGTTGAGGAGGTAGATGAATAGGGCGTAACAGACGATGTACCAGCCTTGGGAGAGAACGATACGAAGCATGAAGAGGAAGAGGAGGAAGGTGGTTGCACCCCATCGTTGAAGTGGATAGGGAGTGGTGGAATCGAGGAAGGATTGATATCGTTGTTGTAGTTTGGAGGTGTGTGCGATAAAAGCTTCGATTTGTGGTGGAGCGTTACCGCCGAGACCATCGTCTGGATTGTCTGCTCGCATCATCTTGTCCGATGCGCTTTTTGGAAGGAGGAGGTGAAGGTGATGATGGTGAATAGGTAGGTATGTGCGAGAGTGAAGAGTAACTAAGGGTTCGTGCTTCTTGTGACTGTCTGCTGTGGCCGAGTTCAACTTTCCCGAATGCCGAGTTGCACTTTCGCGCTCTGTCTTGCCGCTGTCAATCAATTCTTCTTGGATAGGCGCGAAAGAATAGTAGCAAGAGGAAATGCACAGCCCAACTTCTCTTCTTCTTGAGAGGAAACAGACTCAGCCTTCCACGCGTCTTCTCTTTCTTCTTATTCATTCTCGTGTGCGTGTCGGCCGTGACCATGCCCTCTTGCTGAGCGCTTTTTATTAATTATGTTACGCCGTGATACTGGACATCCTTTGAGAATGAAAAATTGGTCTTATCGGCGGCTATTATCCGAAATCTCCTTCTTGTCCTTTTCTTTGGACAGCCAACGCACGGCCCGAGCGTTTTGGCAGAGAGTGTCAGACTGCGTCATTCGGCAGGAGCATGCACAACACGAACTTTTGACACAGAAATGTGGAACACAAAACAACACGATGGCCTCGCCGTGAAATATAGTTGCTTCTTATCTTGTCTAACAAGAGAATAAGGGAGGCTGTACGAGAGATCGATGGTGAGAATGCTACATGGCTGCTGTTCCGTTTGGAGATGATTGACTGTGAGGAGGACGGAGAATGAGCCGAATCGAAGGACCCGTGGGAAGAAAAGGGAGGTGAACGCGTGCAAGTCATCATCATCAGCAGCAGCGAGGCGAGGCGCTTGTCAAGGGTTCTGCGCTTTCTCGGAACCTTTGCCGAACAAGTGCGAAATCAGCCGCACTCATGACGGGCAGCTCAGCCGTCGCAATACAGTAAGTATCACACCTTGCAGAACAGTAAGAAGTTCCAAAAGGTGTCAGCTTCTTTTGATTCTCGTCGGAGTCGAATTCCTATCATTTTCATCCTCCTTCTGTCTACACATCTTCTTACCTTCTTTCTCAACAACCATCACAACCACCACCTCTTATCGCTCGAACGGCAATCTCCTCCTTCCATCTCACCTTGGGCTTCTCGCTTCCTTCAAAATGGTTGCAGGCGCCGCTTCTTCGATGCGCACCACTCTGCGTGCCGGTGTCCTTCGATCCGCTGGTGCTCGCCAGTTCTCATCTTCTGCACGAGCAAGAAGTGCTTCGACACCACTCAACGAAGCACAATCCACAGTAGCTAAGAAAGGCGGTGTCATTCGCAAGACGCTTCGTTTCACAGGATATACTGTCGGATCCATCGTCTTTGGTCTCACTGCCACCACGGCTATCATCCTCGCTCACGATGCTCTCACCTACCGCGAAGCTCACGTCGACAAAGTCCCCTTGCATCCATTGGCACTCGAACCCAAGAAGGGTGGTCCTAAGAATCTTCCCATCCTCTCCGCTTACCCAGAAGACGAGCAAGATGAGATCAGCAAGAAGCTCGCAGGCAAAGAACGCCTTGTTATTGTCGGTGGTGGATGGGCCGCCGTGGGTCTTCTCAAGACTCTCGATCCGGAGAAGTACAACGTCACTCTGATTTCACCCAACAATTACTACCTCTTCAACCCTCTCCTTCCCTCTGCTGCTGTAGGAACTGTCGAGCCACGATCTCTCATCGAGCCTCTGCGCAAGCTGCTTGCTCGAGTTCACGGTCACTACATTCAAGGTTTCGCTACAGACGTCGTCATGGGTGATGAACAGCCAGGTACACAACGTCTTCTCGAAGTCAACGTCATCTCTGGCGATGACTGGGACGGCGAAGCACTCTGTGGTGGCGGCGCAACATCCGGTGAACGCAAAGAAACCAAGGGCAAATCCATCTACATTCCGTACGACCGACTCATTGTAGCCGTCGGCAGCGTTACCGCCTCTCACGGCGTTCCCGGTCTGGAAAACTGTTTCCACCTCAAGACCATCTCGGATGCACGCAAAATCCGTTCGCACATCCTCGACAATCTCGAGGTAGCCGCCCTCCCCACTACCACCAACGAAGAACGACAACGTCTTCTCAGTTTCGTCGTTTGCGGTGGTGGTCCCACGGGTGTCGAAACCGCCGCCGAGATCTCGGATATGATCAATGAAGACGTCTTTGATTACTTCCCGAAAGTGCTTCGTGCTCAAGCCAAGGTTCACCTGATTCAGTCTCGCGAGCATATCCTCAACACCTACTCGGAGAAGATCTCGGAGTATGCAGAGGCCAAATTCGCACGAGATGCGGTCGATGTCATTGTCAACGCTCGCGTCAAACGCGTTGATCCCGATCAGGTAGTCTACACCGTCAAAGATCCTGCAACAGGCAAGGTGACCGAAATGTCTGTCCCAAGCGGTTTCACACTCTGGTCCACCGGTATTGCCATGTCACCCTTCACCAAGCGTGTCACCGAAATCCTCCCCAACCAATCGCATCTCAAAGCCCTTCAAATCGATTCCCACCTCCGCGTCAAAGGTGCACCCCTCGGAACCATGTACGCCCTTGGAGACGCAAGTACCATCGACACGCGCCTCATCGACTATCTCTACGACTTTGTCGATCGTTACGATGCCAACAAAGACGGTCGTCTCTCCTACTCCGAATTCGAAACCTTCGCCAAAGCCATCCGTCACAAATTCCCCATCGCCTCGAAACACTTCACCAAACTTCGCGAGATGTTTGACGAATACGACATGGACAAAGACGGACAACTGAATCTCAACGAAATCGCCAACGTCCTTATCGAAACCGGTAACAAAATGACCGCTCTCCCCGCCACAGCCCAAGTCGCCGCCCAACAAGGTCATTACCTCGGTAAGAAGCTGAACAAACTTGCTAAACGTCGAGATGCAGGTGGAGACATGCATCCTCACACCGCCGAGGAGGTGCAGGATGTGGATGAAGAGATTAGTAAGCCTTTTGAGTATACCAACTTTGGAAGTTTGGCGTATATCGGTAATGCGGCCGCGTTTGATCTGCCGATTCCGGGAGGTAGCTTTGCGGGTGGGTTGATAGCAATGTATGCGTGGAGGAGCTTCTACTTGAGTGAAAGTGTTAGTATGAGGACGAGAGCGTTGTTGTTGGGTGATTACATTAAGAGGGGGATTTGGGGTAGAGATTTGTCGAGGATCTGAGCAAGAGGCTTGGCAGAGGAATTCAGTATTTTTCCTTTCTCAGTGCATGTTATGGAGTGAATCTTTATCGCAATGGAAGCCGGTGCTGGAAGCGAGAATCTCGTTGTTTGTGCAGTGGGTTGAAGATGTGTTTAGTGCCCGGGGCTTTGAGCAGAGATTTGAGCTCGTGCGGCATTTTGAGAATGTGTGAGAATCATGAACGTGCCGAACAGACAAATGCAGTGGAGTGAGGTGTGTGGATGTCGAAGGCGTTGGAAGGTGTTCGACAAAGCATCATTGGTCCAAAATGGAGCTTTGCGAAAGTGTGTTGGAGATAGCTTTTGACCGGTTGACACAGGCCATTTGTAGATGGGTCACAGGGGAAAGAAAAGTCGTAAGAAAGTCGCCTTGAGAACACAGCCGTAATGCGTCGATCTGTTCGCAGTCAATCTGGAATCCTTTGCGTAATTGTTCAAAAGCTTTGTATTTCGGAGTCTTGGTATGGGAGCAATGTGCGATCCAAGTCGTTTGTTAAAGAGCTTAAACGAGACGGTCGGAACCCTCCTTGCCCTCAGCCTCGGCAAGGAATTGCTTGATGAAAGCCTCTTCGTCCCTGTCATTTGCGAAAACGTTCGAATAGAAAGAATGATATTGTCATCAGCATATGCTTCTACCATGAATCACAATTGTGTCGGGGAAGTTTGGTTGGGAGAGGAACTTACGAGCTAGAAGCGTTGATAGGAGGGTCGTTGGCCTTAGCGTCAGGGCTGGAACCTGCAGCAGAAGGCTTAGCTTCCTTGCTACCGCCCATCTGAGTAGCAGCAATAGCACCGTAAGTGCCGAGAACGGCGAGAGCAATGTGCTCGTTAAGGATCTTGCGGCCTATCGTTTTGCATGGTGCAGATTGACATAGATTGAATATCGAGTTAGATTGAACGCCCTATTCCGTACATTGAGCTTCCTACAATATACTGCGTATTGGATCGTGTGAGAGGTGAGTACTTACCAGCAATTGTGTAGGACATGATGAAACTATGTATAGGATAGACTGATGGTGAAGGAGAGGTGGAATACCGAAACAGCGTTGAGCAATGTTTGAGATGGCGTCGGCGAGATGATTGATTCCTTCGTAAATGGCTTTCGCTTCCGAAGTTGACCGCTTTCCCAATTCAACTAACACAGAGAGAAGAAACAATAATCAACTGCAGCTCACTCTTCTCGGCCGCAAAGTCAAGACTTTTTTTGGTTCGTTTGTTAGGATTGTTCATCGTGACATAGCATAACGGTGAAAGAAATTACGAGTGAAACATTCAGATCCAAAATCCCTCCACAGCCACAACTTGTCTGTCACTTTGTCCTTTCTTCCAAACCCACCATATCATTGCACAACCACACACCCCCAACGCACCGCCGGCGGTTGCACCCCTTAACCACTAACTCTTCTTTCACTAAGGCATACTCTGGAAGGCAATCGCTTGCTAGCTGGGCTAGTCAAGATCTATACATAGCTAGCAAAGATGGACCAAGAAGCAGGTCCATCAGCCTTCAAGACTCCGCAAAACGAGCAGTCAGAATGGTCGTCATCCTCTTCCACCACAACACCATCACGCCAATCTCTCCCACGCCGATTGAGCTTGCTCCAGAACGACACTTCTTCTTCTCCTGCTCGAGATGATAGTCGAAGAACATCCTTCACCGGTCCAAAACCGCTCAGCCTCGGCTCTCAATCAGTTACAACTCCAACAAGCGCTGCAAGTGGATTCGATACTCCCAGAAGAGGCAAACGCACAAGCCTCTCTTACATCTCTTCCCCATCAACTTCCGTGAAAGCCAACGACAACGATGCTCCATCGCTTTCTCGTGCACCTTCCACCTCTTCCGCTTCGGGCAGAACCCGCACTGGATCCATTAGCAGAGCTACAGGCTCGTCCCGTAGAAGACCTAGTCAGGCTAGCGAAGTAGACGATTGGCTCATGAGCGAAGATGACACTTCATTCTCACTTCCTTCCGCGGCAAGAACTATGGGAGAAAGAGATTCAGCAAAAGTCGAAACTCAATTCCACGACGTAAGTTTCCCTTCCCCTCTGCCAACTTCCGCTCCTCTACTTTTGATACCTCTCGATTTCACGTACTGATTCTCATCACTGCACTCCTGTTCGACTCGATAGACGGGCTACAGAGAAGGCATAACAGCAGGCAAGCTTTCCACGCTGCAAAACGGATTCGATACCGGCTTTAACGAGGTAGGTGCTCTTCTCGGTCGCCAAGTCGGTCAGTTGCGTGGTCAGGTGGCTGCTCTACTCCACCTTCTCTCCTCCACTCCTTTCCCCGCCTCCTCCTCCACCACCACCGGTCGAAGTCGCATTCGCTCCGCCGCACCAGCCTCGACCACTCTGCCGCTGTTGAAACATCCCAAAGTGGATCAAGCCAAGGTCGAGTTGGAAAACTTGGCAAAAGAGTTGGACGATGTCTCGTTGGGAAAACTGGCAGAGCCAGATTATGAGGCTATGGAGCATGAGAGAGAGCACGCAGCCGAAGATGGCGTGGAAGGGCAGCAGGGAGTCAAGAGAGAAACTGAAGAGGAGAAGAGGGCGAGGGAGGCGGTGTTGGAAGGCTTGAAGGAAAGGGTGCATGGGGTCAGAGAGTTGCTTGGCCTCGCTTCACCTTCAACAGACTAGGGGAGAAGAAGAGAGATCTGGAAGAAGAGCACCGACTCCTCCACCCTTACTGCCCTAACACCTATATCGCTGCACTCTTCCTTTTCCACCTCGTCTTGCCGTCCGCTCACTGCCGCAATGTCACAACTTGTTTTTCGACGCGAATCACTTGACTGACGCAAACCCCTACCTCGTGTCTGCCTTTTCATCATCGCTGGTCTATCAGAACGGCCAAACAAGACACGCCCGAACTTCAAACTCTGGCTCTTTCGATTCTCTATCCGCCGATCCTACCTCTACCTCTTCTGCGATGTTGCTCCGTCTTATAGCCGAGAAGGAACGTCGAGTATTCGAGTTACGCGAAGAACTTTCCACCGCCGAAAATCAGCTTTCTCAACTGCGAAGCACGTGGCAACGCCTAGCGACTCGCGAATTTGGACTTGTCCCTTCTTCCAACTCGTTGACGATGGCGAATGGGAATCATAAGAGGGATGGGAGTGATAGTGTAGCTGATGCATGGGGAAGTTTGAAGGTCGGGTTGAATAGTTTGCTCGAGAGTATTGCGAATCCGCCTGGGAATGGCACTGGTGCGCCTGCGTTGCCGGAAAAGGATGCGAATGCGGCGGCGGGGGGAGTTGGATCTGGATTTCTTCGACCGAGTGGAGGGCTTGGGGTGTTGGAGGAAGAGGGATCGGATTTGGGCAGTGGAGCTGTGTCTCCTCGGTCCCCCAGGTCTCCTTCTGCACCATCACCTGCAGCTCAAGATGCGAAGAAGCTGCTTGGGTTCAGCGTCGATTCCAACGGTCTAGCACATCTGGCTGAAGAGGAGAAAGGGCCTCCAACTCCACCTAAGACAGAACAAATCCCTACTTCTTCCAAATGGACTTCTCGGAGAACATCTGTACTCGGCTCACTAAGCAGTCTTCAGTCCAAACTCACCGAGTCGAACAACACCGATACCAGTGGAGGTGGTGGTGGAGGTTGGTTGGCAAAACGATTCAAAGAAGCCCAACAAAACGCGTCCGATCTCCTCAAAGAAGCCGAGCGAAAATTTGGAGATGCCATGAACCTGGACGACCTTCTCGGCGTCTCTTCCCACCCCACCCACGCCAACAAGGATGCAACTTCACCACGAATCGAACTGGAAGAAGCATCTTACGACACCACCCCTTCCCCCTGGTACGCAGCTGCAGGAGGTCACCCCCGCAAATCTTCGGAAAGCACACGACGAAGTCCAAACCTCCTCCCCCTCTCCGACTCCACAGCAGCCGGGGTGGGTCGATTGAGCATCTCGTCAAGTTCAAGTCGTGGTTCAGCAAGGTCGTTGGAGATTCCGAAGTCGCCTGGTGTGGCATATTCTCCTCCGGTGGGTGGAGCTCCAGGTTCGGCGGGAGTGTTTGGGCTGTTTATGGGGAGGGATGGATCTCAGACGGATTTGAGTAAGAGGGCGAGTGGTGATTGGGGTTGGGATGAGGGAGGTGAAGATGATAACTGGGAAGATGAGGCGGGAGAGGGGCAGGGGAAGAAGAGGGAATCAATGGTTTCTGTTGGATTGGAAGATACGCCAAAGCCTGATCAAGTTCTCATTTAATCGCGCTTCGCATTACAGCTTAAAGATGGATTGCATTGAGGGAAGAGAGGGATTAGGATGCAGGAGGATCAACCTGATCAGGAGAAGAAGTAGAGTTGAGAAGGGAAGGAGGCAAGATCATCGGCGGTTCGATTTCTTCTCTCTTCTCTTTGCCGACTAGAGCTTCGACCAGAGCAAGGGCGAACTCGAAAGATGTTCCTGGACCACGAGAAGTGATGAGATTGTTCGAAACCACTACTCTGTCCTCTTTGTAGTTGTAATCTGCACCAGTCATAGGTCACGTCAGTATCTATCCTCTTCTAAGACACCTATGCAGAATCGTGCTTACCTTTATCGAGTTGATCCTTCACACTGGGATGAGAAGTGATATCGCCGTCTTTTCCGACTGCAGCTTTTTTGATGGCTAGACTTCCTGCACATACTGCAGCTATGACTTTTCCCTTGCCATACATTGCACTGATGAGTTTCTGTACGTCTTCGTTCCCGGCGATGATCTCGGCACCTTTTGCACCTCCGGGGACGATGATAGCGTCGTAGTTGAGTGCTTTACCACCTGCTAGATCGGGCAGACGAAGATCAGGGACGATTTTGACACCTCGTGAACAAGTTACATATGCAAGGGAATGGGGGTTGTTAGGATCGGGAGAAGTGGAGGAGGAACCGACCAAAGCGGATTGGACAGTAATACCGGCACGGATGAGAATGTCGTAGGTGATGGTGAATTCCATCTCTTCCGTTCCTTCTGCGATTAGAATTAGCGCCGAAACCATCTTGAGGACTCTGCGAGGTGGCGAGGTATGGTCGTGGAAGAAGAGAGGAGGAGGTGTGCGGGAAGAGATAAGAAGAAGGCTTTCAAACGCTCGGACCCCGCATTTATGCTGCAGCCAAAAATATCAGGTGGAGGTTTTAAGCCGGCCGGAAAGAATTTCACTAAGCTCAGTTCCACATATACACACACACTTACCACCGAAACATTCGCATCTCAACCTCTCACAACCATCACCTTCCGTACATCTTCAACATAAAAGCTGGTAAAAGATGTCGGCTTCAACATCAGCAAATAAACAGCTCTACTATGAGCTGTATCGTCGCTCTTCGTAAGCATCACGTCTCACAATATTGGAGGGGAGAAGATGGTTGGAGAGAGACTGACGTTCAAACTTCTTGCTCTATCTGTGGCTTTACACTTGCTTTGTTTCGTCGCTACCTCGTTTGATGTTTTGTCTCACTCGACTCTTTTGCTTGTATCCGCTTGATACTTTTGGTACGATGCATCTGAAACGCCCTGCTCCACCGCCTTGACCCCCTTCCTGGAACAACTACCTGCACCTCCGCTGCCAACTTTGAACGTCCTTCTCGTTCCGCCATCTCGCGCACGCCGCCCCTAACTCCACTTCATTCTCGCTCTCCATCTCATCAGCATCGGCATGCAACTCACCGATGCACTCGACGAACTCATCCAATCAGGTCACATCAATCCAGTCCTAGCAATGCGTGTCCTCAACGAATTCGATAAAGCCATCGCAACAAATCTCGCCAAAAACGTCAAAGCAAAATCTCAACTCAAGGTGCGTTCCCCTTCATTCTCCTTCCCCTGCTTCATTCTTTTCGCTGACTTCTCTACCTACTTGTACTGGTACGCAGGGTCATCTGAAGGACTACCGTCTGTGCGAAGAAGTTTGGACCTTCCGTGTTCGAAATGCCACGCTCAAACTCGACAATAGCGAAATCTTGGACGTAGACAAGGTCAAAATCGTCGCCTGTAAAATGGCTGATAGCTCCACCAAGTAACCCTCCTCTTCACTGCTGGAGTGTGAACGGAGAAGGTTTTAGGTTCTCAGGTTTGTTTCGTTCTTGTACACTAGCTTCTCAATCAATTTGCATTTATCGTTAGTGTGGTGCCCTCTTGAGATGCAGGGTGAAGCCAGGACGGTGGAGATAGCGTATGGTGTCGGCTATACATCGACCTCCAACTCTAGATTCAGAGTGGATATCGGGCAAATCGGCCCCATACATTTACACGATGTGGACAAGTTGAGAATGACGACAGAGGAGCCGATTCATGCTGACGGCATGGCGCGAAGGGGAAAGCATAGGAATGAGCGGCAAAAAGAAACGGAACATTTTTGGAACTTGATGTGGAATGTGTTGGACAGCATATACGCGCGTGTATGTTTTTTTAGCGAGCCCTTCCGCTTCCCTAACCTTACCATTATCAATCCTTTCACATCTTCAGCTTGGCTTCTTTGCCCAGCTTATTCTCTTTGAGTTATTCCAGCCAAGCTACTCTTTTGCAACTTTAGCAAACTTTAGCAAAGAGAGAAGGAGGGGGATGTGTTGGCGGGTCAAAAAATGGCAGGGGAGTTTTCTCGAAAGAAAAGAAATTTAAGGGTCCAAAGAATGCACACCGCATACAACACACTCCCTGCATCCTCGTCGCCTGTCAAACATGGCCTGGCGTTGGGGCGGGCAGGCAAACCGATCTCTCTCTCTTGCTTCACGGTGCATACACATTCCCGCGAGAAGTGAGCTTATTGATAGAATGCACATGGCGTCTGCGCTCACTTTGCGTGTTTATCCTCCTGCTCTGAACGGCTGAGGCTAAACACGAAAAGCTTTGCCTAACGGAGGATGATCGACACTGCATGAGGCTGAGGGTGGTTGCAACACACACAGCACTGTAGTCGAGTGATGTGGGGGAGGGGGTGGGTGTCTCAGTTGATGTCTGTCGTGTTGAGGTTTTTGCTTTCTCACCATCACCTTCCCATCAGTTTGCGTTTTGATATCTTTCTACCACCTTATCTTACACCTTACCACGATATCCCAGCATCGATGAAGTAGACTTCTGCGTTTTCTCAACTATATCTAATATATCTCCACCTTCTTAATCGTAGCAGGAATGCCTCGTATTCCAGTCAGGGTCGAACCCTACTCTTCACCCTCACGACAACATCGACACTATAAAAACAAACGCGATCAAGTTCTACGTGCCCTCGGCAAAGCGGCGTATATCAATGGTTCCCATTTCGCCATCATGTGGGTCTCCGCACGTGGCGACGTGGAAACATATGCAAGCGAAGCCCTACAGAGTAGACTCGACGATTGGTTTGTCAAAGGTGGCATTGCGGATCAAGCTAAAGAGCTGGTCAAAGGTGCGAGTGGTAAGGGTAGTGGCGGAGTGAGGGTGTTTGAAGATGATGGTGCTGATGAAGATGTAGACGGTGAAGGTGGGTTGGATGATGAGGCGGAGGAAGATGGTGAGGAAGATGTATTCCTCGACTCTAGCTCAGATAAGCATGATGCTAAGGTTGGCAGAGGAAAACCTCTTGCACCACTCAATACTACCATTGCAAATCAACACTTCCTCCGTTCTCGTTCCTCCTTCGCACACTCCACCAACGACCTTGACCTTGTCGCACCCAAATCAGCCCCTCTCTTCCCCTCCTCCAACTTCCCCACCTCCGACGAAACCCCCCGCACCTCCACCCCTCTCCTCAGCACCTCCGCCCGTATGTTATCCCGCAACTCCATCTCCACCTCCACCACCCTCTTCCCTCCCACCCTCTCCTCCTCCACCCCCCTCTACGAAATCACCCTCTCCACCGCCTCCGCACGCACCGCTTTCCTCGAACTCCGCTTCGGTCAGCTCCAACAAGGCGTTTGCAAAACCGTCGCCAAAGCTTGGATCAAAATCATCGAACCCAAAAAACAAACCCGTTGCCCCTACAACAAAGGCGAAGCCGGCAAACCCGACTGGTGGCCCGAGGGTGTAAGACATAAAGAACCCGATCATTTGATGAAACCGGAAAGACATGCGCTGTTGTTGACGATACTGAGGAGTCCGAAGGTGAAGGTGGCGAGGTTGCAGTTGGCGACCGCGGAGGTGGTGGCGTTGATCAAGGCGGATAAGGTGAGTTTGTTGATGGATGTATATAGGATTGCGAGGGAGGAGGAGAAGATTAGGGAGCGAAGAAGTAAGGAGGGAGAAGAGGGGAAGGAGGGGGAGGAGGAGGAGGTGAAGGTGAAGGTTAGTACTTTGGACGGTTGGTGTAAGGAAGGGAACAAACCTACTACTCAAGGTAGACAGATTGCTCGTAGTGTTACACCTCCGCCTACGTCTACTCCTGCTTCTCAAAAAGAAGAAGCAGTGGCGGAGAAGGGAAAGAAACGTGCTGCTTCCAACATGACCAAATCCCTCTCCTCCAGTAGTGTTATTTCGAACAAACGTCGAAGTATCGCAACTACAACCCCTTCTTCCTCCTCGCTTTCCAACGTCTTCCCTCGCAACCCTACCACCGTCACCTCAAACATCCCTCTCAGCGGTCAGCAGAATAACGTTTTCCCCTACCCAACACCTCACAACGAAGTAGTAGGTCTTGGTCTACTACCACCCGTAGCTCGATCTCACTCCTTCTCCGCCACCTCCTCCGCTCCCCCCCGTCACTCCCACCTCCTCCCCTTCCCCCACACCTCTACCTCCAACACCGCATCCGCATCCGGAAGCTGCGACACTTCCCCCTGGCCCAACAACCTCAACTTCACCGAAGTTCACGGCTTAGTAACCCCCCTCACCGCCACCACCTCTCTCGATCCCGCATACACCACCGAACAGTTCTACTACCCCAACCCCCACCAGCCTAGTTCGTTCTACGAAACCGCTCCCAACCCGCCCGAGCCGTACAACTCGCTGGGGTTGACAGGTTGGATGGAAGGTTTCGATATGAGTCAGATGGGAGATCTTTCGAATGCAAGTTGGAGTACAGCAGAATTTTCGTTGGATAGCTTGCCTCCGAATACTCCTTCCCCCGGTCCGGTGTTGAATCTGGATTTAAACCAGAATAAACAACAGCAGAATGAACAACTTTGGTTGGCAAACCATCATCATCATCATCAAGCGCAGGTTATGGCGGAATGGCACCACCATCAACAACAACAGATGTCTCAAGGAAGCTCTTGAACCCCCCTTCTCCCGCTGAGAAAGATACCCTTTAGCCTCATTTAGTTCTCATCACAATACACAATCCTTACTTCACACTGGCTCTACATTAGTTTTTTTCTTGCAATGCATTCCCATTCTCCCTCTTCCTCCTCCGCCCCCATGCAGTGATCACTTCCATCCGTTTCTCAACCGCTGCAATCTTCCGCCTAGTTCAACCCAACCATCACTTGCTGAACTAAGATCAAAAGCTCTCATTCCATTAGGTGCCTCCCTCTCCCCCGCAAGCCCCTCTTCGGCTGCTTTTCTCTTCAACTCCTCCAACACCACATCGCTGGAGAAGGTAGCGTAGACTACCAAACCACAACTCCTCCTAATCTTTGCCAATTCCACCACTGTGCCATCCTCGGTACTACCAGGGAGGGAAACTTCTACGTGACAATCGCAAGCGAGTGCACGGGAGAGTGCAAATCGACCTGCAGTTTGGGTGTACTCCAGCACTCGCCTCGTATCGAATTCCGCAATGGGCTCAGGAAGGGAGAGGGAAGAGATGAGGGAATTGATGGATGTGGAGAGATCTTGATCTTCCGACCCAGGTAGGATGAGATGGATGACGAAGAGGGGTGAGAGGGTGGAGAGGAGTGTTCGAAGACCAGAGATGGAAGCAGAATCGCGGGTGAAGGAGGGTGAGAGGGAGAGGGATAGACTTGGTCTAACTCGAGACTGTGCCGGAGTGGATTTGTGCGAGCTTCTACGATGGGAGATATCATCTTCATCGTCACCTTTGGAAGTGGAGGAGGTGGAAAGATAGTTGTAGAGAAGATAGGCTAGACCAGCAGCTGAAAGTAGCCCTCCAGCAATAGCTATCGGATTCGTCGCTCTATTTTTCCCCTTTCCATTCCCCGCACCACCTGCAGCTGTTTTGACCTTTACATCCTCCCCTCCACTCTTCACACCAAGTCGATTCCTCAAATGTAACCCTGTCCAACTTCCCCCCTTCTCCACCCTGGATGCTAAACCCCGTTTCTCCCATTCCTCCCAATCAACCACCCCCTCTTCCACCCTACCCCCTCTCATCATCGTCACGGCATTATACACCCTCACCAGCGTCCTCTGCCTCCACTCCGGCCTTAAAACCATCACCAACACCATCGCACCCAAAAACTTCTTCCCAACCCTCCCCAACACCCCCTCCCTACCCCTATCCTCCTCTCTACCCCTCTTCTCCTCCGCCGACAACCTCCTCGCATCCAGATTCCGCCAAAACTCCTCCCCCTCCTCCTCCCCCACTCCGCTCGCACCAACACTCACCATCCTCGCCGCCTCCCTCCACACCAACGCGAATCTCCAACGCAGTCTTCGATGGAACGCCAGAATGCGCAGCACAAACA
Source organism: Ustilago shanxiensis (assembly GCA_019972555.1). Classification (NCBI taxonomy): domain Eukaryota; kingdom Fungi; phylum Basidiomycota; class Ustilaginomycetes; order Ustilaginales; family Ustilaginaceae; genus Ustilago; species Ustilago shanxiensis. Next base: position 626,216 of record BPMX01000008.1, on the reverse strand, counting down.
GATACGTCAACGTACGCAGCAGATCGCGCTTGCGACGTCGCGAGTGAAGATGTTGCGGAGTAGCACTACGGGCAAGGCGGAAGGTAGCTTGTGGATGCGAGGTGGATGGGTTGTAGGCAGGGTAGCCGAAGAAAGGATTGTTTGCGTTGTAGGGTGAGACGAGGCCGTCTCGTGCCGACCTTCGAGTTCGATGGGAGAGGAAAGAATGCTGTTGTAATGGCGGTTCGTCAAGATGAGGTACTTGGAGGTGCGGGGAGGAAGGGGTGGGATCGATGTACATGATTGTTTCTTCTGCTTGCTGTTCTTTCTGTTTAAGATCTTGAGGTTTACCTTCCCTTGAAGCGCCGGTGAAGCGTGTTTCGCTGAGGCGGCGAAGACGGTTGAGCAACCCACCTTCGTTGCGGTTCGGAGGAGTGAGTAGTTCTCCATCCTTGCCTGACGCATCAGAATCTTCACTTTCGCTAGGCAGCACTGCTTCTTCATCCTCTTCTGGCAGGTAGAGCTTGAAGTTGGAAGTAGCCCCCACTCTTCGTTGCGGATCTTCACTCGAAAACCGAACATGTCGATCTCCCCTCCTGCTAACCCTCGGACTAAGTCCACCGACAGGAGTCACAGCAGGAGTGACAAAAGGCGAAGCACCCGTGCTTACACTCAATCCAACTGCGCGACCATCCACCACCGAAATGCGTGGGTCAGAGGCAGATCTAGCTCTACCCGTTCCAGCATACGCATGTTCCGCCGCGGAGGAAAGGTCTCCGCGAGACATCTGAAGATGTTTGAGCTTCCTCGCTGCACTTGGAGTCATCTTGAGCGATCCAGCTGCGATGGAAGAGTCGCCACGAGGTGTGGAAGGTTCGCTATGTCTTGGTGTCATGGAACGACTAGCCCAGGGTGTGGAATCTGCCGAATAGAAAACTTCGTAGATACTGTCATAAGAGTTGGTTCTACTCATATGCGAGGCCTTCGGACTATGCGGTGGAGTCGCCCCCTGCCCCCTATTTGCTGCTGCACTTGAGGCTCTTCTCGGTCGACCATATTTGCGCAAAACATCATTACTCGCTGCTTCCACATCCACCTCCAACTCCCCTCCATAGCATTCTGGAATGTTCTTGACATCAAAATGCTGCTTCAACTCCTCATAACTCGGGAAAAAAATCTTCGCCAACGCCTGTTGAGGCAAAACGCGCTTAATCACCGCCCACATCCCTGCATGCACCCAACCATAATTCAACACATACACCGCCCCCACCATCCCCGGCACATGATTCTTCAACAGATCCAGCAAGAACGGCAACAACTCCAACTCGAGATTCGCCATTCCACTCGAAGCCAAATCCACCGCGATCGAAGCTTGCAGCACCGTCTCTTCTTGGTTCGCATCGTGATTCTGGGTGGAATCGCGGTAAAGATCGCCTACATACCTGCGCATCATCTCCATACACGCAACAATATACTCCTTGAGCTGATCGAGCGTATTCTCCGCCGTCCTCTCCACCGAGCGCAGGTTGATAACACCACAAGGTCTTCCATAGAAATCCCTAAAATTGCTGTTGACCCAAAAAAGCGGCGGATTCGGCGGAGGAGGTGTCACATACAACGGATTCAACCCGGCCAACGACAACAAGTCCAAATCCGTCCTCATACGCCACAGCACCGTCGCAGTAAGCAAAGACAACGCCTGTTCCTCATCGTACCTCGATCTGCGATAGAATCGAAACAGGTTGGAGAAATCGGAAAGATAAGCCAAAACCCTAGCTTTTCCCTCTTCATTCAGTTCGAGTTGTTCGGTGACCGAGTCAATGATTTCGGTCTTGGCGCGAGTGTGGAGCGATTCGACGGCGGAGTGGTGGTGGGTGTATTTGGAGATGAGGTCGAGGTGCTTTTCGTGGACTGCACGAGCGTTTTTGGATTTGAGCTGGGCGACGGATGGCATGGTTGCGAAATGCACAACGATGAGCCCAAGTCGATTGTGCTACCTGTATGAATTCCCTTGTGTTATTGGAACAGAGCTGTGGGTTGAGGTGCAAGATGGTGTAGTGGAAGGTAGAAGGGATGGAAGGCGAAGCAGAGGGTTGGGCAACACGAGAATGGATCAAAAAAAGTGTGAAAGCGAGACGGCTCGATGTGGTTCCCGATTGCCGACTAAACAAATGTGCCAAATTTCCGGTTGCGGAGTCACCTCTTTCCCCTCTCTTTGCGATGGTTAAGCGCGTGACCGCGGCAAAAACACGCTTACCAACGCGAGCACACCAAAGACACAAAAAAAAGTGTGGGGAAGAGCACAGAAGACAGACGCAAAATGCGCTTTCTACTGTAACTTTGTTCCAGGCAAGTGTTTCTTCGCACCGATCGATCTGACCATACAGCTACCGACTCTAATCTTTGTCCTACCTTGCGATAGCCGGCGGTTCAAGAAAGGGCAACTATGTCGACCACTTCTCCGCTCGATTTCGGCCTCGCTGGTGTCCACGTTCTCGTATCTGGTGCTTCAGGAGGTATGTTGATTTACATCACCAGCTTTAATTCGTTCCTATCCTAGCTGATCATTGTTCTCCTTTGAATAGGCATCGGTTTCGAAACGGCCAAAACCTTCCTCGCAGCAGGTGCCAAAGTCACGGCTCACTACAACACCACACCTCGAGAACTCACCTCCACCCCTTCCCTCCTTCCCCTCCAAGCCGACGTTACTTCCGAATCCGACGTCGCCCGTCTCTTCTCCCAAGCAGAACAACTCCAAGGTCTCCCCGTCCAAATCCTCATCGTCAACCATGGCATCTGGCCAACCACCCCCGTCCCACTCTCCGAAATGTCCCTCTCTCAATGGCGCAACACCCACAATGTCAACCTAGACGGTGCTTTCCTCCTCGTCCGTTCCTTCCTCTCCTCCCTCAAATCCAAACCACCCGCTGTGACAGATCCTGCTTCAATCTGCTTCATCGGCAGTACAGCCGGTAAATTCGGCGAACACGATCACGCAGACTACGCCTCAACAAAATCCGCCCTCATGTACGGTCTAGTACCAACGCTCAAGAACGAAATCGTCCGCATCGCTCCAAAAGCCAGAGTCAACTCAGTAAACCCAGGTTGGGTCTACACACCAATGGCAGCCGAAACCATCAACGATGATAACGTGAGAGCAAGGGCTTTGGCCAGTACACCGTTGCAAAAGGTTGCAATGCCTTCGGATGTGGCGAGACAGGTGCTGGTGCTGTCATCGCCGACTTTGAGCGGTCATGTCACAGGTGTCAATTTGCAGGTCGATGGAGGAATGGAGGGAAGATGTCTTTATCCTCCTCCTGCCTAAAAATCACATCATAGTACAGTAGGCAGATGTTGAAGGACTGTAAATTGCATACAAGATCCTTGGATATAGATAGAAATGCAATCCAGTCTGAGGCAGAAACCCACAAATGCGTCTGTGAGCTAGTCGATTGCCGGTGGAGTCGTCACTGCCGTCGGCGAATCGGCCTTGTCCATTGTCCTCTCTGATGTCTTTGCAAAAACGAACAGAATCCGACCCGCCTCAACTTTGTCCATCTGAAACTCGTCTTCGTCAAGTTGATCAAGAGCCTCTAGCACTTTGCCCTTGATGTTCTCGGCTTCATCCTCACTGCCGTCCGAAAAGAAGAGATCATCGCTACGCTCCTTCATGTCGGTGCTCCACTCGTCAGTGTCGTTCTTTTCGGTTTTGATCCGCACCGTGTTCGCCGGAATGCTTGGGAAGCTAGCTTGATGTCCCTTACGAATCAAGCCTGCCACAATATCGTCCTCGGAGAAAGCTTCAGGATGTCTTGTGCAATCGTAGTGTGCCCACTTGTACAACGCAAGAAGTCTCTTACGTTTGTCCAGCTTATCCTTGGCAGCTTGATCCACAACGTGCTGTGATGCCGCAACGAAGCCTGGCAATTGCTCGTCTTCGTCATCACTGCTCTTCATCGAGCTCTGACTCGCACTCGGCATGCTCGAGTCCACTTCGCTGATTCCCGCTGGCGAAGCAACACCTCCTCTCCCATCACAATCGCACACGAGCTGTCGATGACTGATGCATGTCGAGTCCATGTGAAGCGTAAAGATGTCCTTCAGCTCTTCCTGTGAGAATGTGTCGGAAGCCGCCTTCTTCTCCGAATTCATCAACGAGTCGGACAATCCAAGCTTGGAGATCTGACGCTGATAAATCTTCTCGTCCATTGTGCCGGAAAGCAACAATCTGTAGATGTAGCAGGTCTTCTTTTGACCATCTCTGTGGATACGTGCCATCGCTTGCAGATCGGTCGAAGGGTTCCAATCCGAATCAATCAACACGAGTCGATTGGCACCAATCAGATTGAGACCTACACCACCGCTCTTTGCTGAGAGCAAAAATACAAATGACTTATCGACACCGTCGCGGTTGAACTGGTTGACCATGGACATTCTCTCATCTTGCGGTGTCTTGCCATCCAGTCGAAGGTAGGAGTATCGCTTTTTCCTCATCATGGCCTCGACGATGTCAAGCGTGCTCGTGAAACTCGAAACAAGCACCACCTTGTCGTCCGTCTGTGCACGGAGGGTCTCGAGCAAGTTCATGACGCAGATGAGCTTGCCGCTGTACCTCGCATCGTTGCGAACAAAGTTGGGAGGGAAGAAGCGGCCGATGTCTCCAACGAGCGCCTTGGTTGGTGTTTCGGCGCTGGATTCCGTGTCTTTCAGCAGGAGCTCGGGTGTGTTGCAGAGCTTTCGTAAGACACCAATCTGCAGGAGACCGTTGCCTGCCTCACCTCGCAGAAGCGATCGAACATCGCTGGAGCCGAGTATGGATCGGTAGATGCGAAGCTGCTCTTGACTTGGACTACAAAAGAGCACCATCTCCTTCTTAGGTGGCAAAAAGTTCATGAGAATGTCGGCAGTACGGCGGAGAATGACATCGCTGGTGAGACGTTTGAGGGCAGCAGCGCGAGCCTGACCGGTGGCCTTGGTTTGCCTAGAACAATGCTGCGCACGAGAACGAATTATGGGCTCCTCGAAGATGGTCTTAAAGTTGTCGTATGTGTCGAGTAGACCTGGATCGACAAAGTTGACCATGTTGAAAAGCTCAGAGAGGTCGTTCTGAATCGGAGTTCCAGAGAGGATGATCCTGCGCTTGCAGAAATCGAGTTCGTCAAACATTATGGTGGTTTTGGCCTCTTTGGACTTGAGTCGATGGCCTTCGTCGCACACGATAAGGTCGACGCGCGGATCTGCATGTTTGACAGTCTCGATCACGGTTCTGAGCTTTTCGTATCCGATGACCATGACATGGTAGGTCTTGGAGCGAGCGAAGCGCTCGACGTCCTGACGACCTTTATCCTCGTCGATGCAAAGAACGTTGAGAGCATTACTTCCGATCCACTTGCGGAACTCGCGCTTCCAGTTCTTGACGAGAGTGAGTGGACACACGATGATTGCACGTTGGATGGTGGCAGATCTGGACGTGTAGTAGCAGTTCTGCTTGGCAAGGGTGAGAATGAGGGCGATGGTCTGGAGCGTCTTGCCGAGGCCCATTTCATCTGCTAGGATCGCACCTTGACCCTTTTCGGCGTTTCCGTGCATGCCCATGACGCGCTCGTAGAGGAACTTGACACCTTCGACTTGGTGAGGACGTAAGGCTTTGGCAAGTTGCGGGTCAAGAACGACATCTACTATGGGATGATTCCTCTTGTTGTACTTCTTCTGGTGGTCGGCATCAGGCCTCCTCATGACGATAGCCCCGGGAGCGTCAGGATCGAACCGAGGATGAGGCACTTTGCCTTGACCTGGATCGAGGAGACCACTGACCCTGGAGGGGCTGGCAGACCGTGAATCATTTTGATCGTCGTCCAGATCCTTCCGTATCGGTTTGGGAGCCGGTTTGCCATAGAAGGTCTCTGCTCGAGCCGGGGCAATCTGATTGATGTCGACTGGCTTGATGGCGGATCGCATGGTTGGAACAGCGAAGGGTTTTGGTGTTCGTACTGCTGTCGGCGGCGGACCCTTCTTAACAGGCGAAAGCTCACCACGTGTAAATGCAACCATCCTACGATACTCTCTTTCGTCGATCTGCTTGTCGATCTCGACTTCCTTTCCACCGAGCGCCAACTCGTCACCGGAAGAGAGCTGATTGAATGCGAAACGAGCTGAGCCTACAAGCTCCTTGCCGGTCTCGGAGCAGATAAGACTGCAACGCTCGCCACCTTCCTTGACAACGAGGATGGCATCGCCATCCCATGTCTTGTGCTTCCTTGCTTGTGGTTTTCTCCATGTGCAGAGGTAGAAGGGACCTGTACGGTTGGAAGCGCCTGACGCTGCATTGTTCGTAGCGGATGATGCTGAAGTGCTGCTGGCAGCCTGATTAGATGGTTTGCGACCAAGGAGGAAAGCATGCGATGGTGGGGTCCCGTTGCTCGGATCGGCAGCGGGCGGTAAGGACTCGGGCTCGTCATGGTCGAATTGTTGCGTTGGAAGCACTAGTCTCGCCCTTTTGACAGGCGAGGTTGAGGATTCGGCATTGACTCGTAATGGCGAAGCAAAGCTTGAACTGGCGAGTGTCGAAGGAACTGCGCGTTTCAAACCGAGGGTTCCCCTTGGACGAAGCGGTTTCGCTTGAGCTGCAAGCTCGTTAGCCGGATCCATGGTCATCAGGGGGATGCGAATGTCGATAGCATCGATGTGAACGATTAAGATGGCGAAAGTGTTAGGTGTGGCGATGCTGGTGGTTTGGTTTGATGCCGAATGTGTGAATTGATGAATTGTATATGAGCCATGTGCCTTGATAATGGCCTTGTCGTCGTCGTCAAGAAGCAGATCAAGTTCAGATAAAGTCGACTGCTGCTGTTGCTCTCTTCCTCTCTTTCTCTCTCTCTCTCCGTGAGAGAAGGTTTCGACTCAGCCTCGAAATGTGAAATGTGATTTCAAGTGTTGGTTGGTTGCATTCGGCTGCGTGGCTGCTGAGTGGCTAAAAAAATCCAGCCACGCCTCTTTACGCGACGCGTGATCTAAAGTCACACAACAGACACAAACACACACACACAAACACACCTCGTCCCCTGTTTAATCACATTCGCACTCTTCGGCAGTTCCGTTGACATGCTGAGGATGTGCTGTATCTGAAAGTTCACATTGGAAGGCCATGTAAAGCACTCAAAGCTTGTCGCTGATGAATGCTTTCAAGATGATGGGTCAATGCAACAGGGCGTTGGGAGGAATAGCTCACCTGGCTGTTTTGGTAGAATTGTAAAATTGTGCCTTGATCGAAAAAAAAATGCGAGAGAAAAGATGGCCTCGAAATTATACTAACGGATTGTCATAAGAGCTCAGAAGGTGGCCTTCCAGACCACAGCGACCACACACAGTAAGTTGGGCGGCTTGCTCTCGCACTGGGTGGTGGTGGCTCACAGTCGTTGATCGTAAACAATACAAGCCGATCGCTTTGAGATCGGGAACGGCGTTCTAAGAGCGACAACAGAGAATGTTTGCATGGCCCGCGCTGCACGGATAAGTTATGCTTCCTTGCCTGAAGAGGATGTCTGGAGGCGAGACCAGTCAGACCCAAACGGAAGGGTAATCATGAATGATCTGCAAAAGAACTTCGAGCCAACTCGAGCCGAGGAAGCAAACAAAGGTTCTGCTCGCTGTCTTCGGCCTGCCTTGCCAGCGAGCAGCCAGCTTCATGTCGCGACACACGAAATAAAAGGCCGAAAATAGGCTGCAAACGCTGGAATACTGTATTAGCGGCAGGGGCCCTCTCTGAGAGAACGGCGAGTTCCAACTCCATGCCGGTCTACGTCATGACACAGCCCCTCGTACGTGGAGCTTGTGCCGCGCCGACGAGCTATTTCCTACCATGTCTTTTCAGCCTTGGACGGTGTTTGGTGTGACAGCTTGCGCCCACAGATCATCCTTCGCCGCCGTCGGAGTCACAGAGAGTGATGGCGATGTGGCCTGCTCAGGCGTCCGAGAGTCGAGGTCGGTGCGTTGTGCAGTAACGACAGTAGGGAAATGACTTCTCTATAGCCAGGAAGCAACACTCCAGTGCCTCGGAAAGCGTCGCGACGAGACGGCAGATAGGGAGTCTCTCGAGACCCTGAGCAAGTGTACGAGACCCAAGGATCGACAGCGTCGACCAAGTACGACGCATTCGCGATAATTGTAGTGATTCTGAGGGGCATTCCAAGCAAGGAAACTTCGCAACGGCACCCTGGACGCAGTAGGTACGATGATGTCGAAAGATCTTCATTACATACTGAGCTATCTTGAGCATTGCTGTTCCATCGCCTGACTGAAGAGGGTCCAACTACATCACACACAGCACAAGGCACATTCAGCGGCGAAGGCGTTCTGTGACACCCAAGATCAGCCAAGATAGTCTTAGCTGGCGGAACTGTGTGGCCGAGAAGCTTGGTTTGTGTACTGCACAGTACTGTACAGTGCAATGCCGAGCAGAACGGCGACATCAGAACGACAATACCCATCACAATTACTATTGTACTGTAGTTCGAGTCAATATCGAGGCTGGACGTAGACGAGGAATGGATCCTCTTGCGTTCCCTTGGGCTTTGGGCTTTGAAGCCAAGAAGAGGAGATGAGTGACTGTGTGCCCGCTCAGCACGATCCAGATGGTTCAAGGTCTGTGTGATCGCCCACGGTCAACGTGTGCGCAAGCGACAAAAAGGGTCGAGTTGGTCTCGATGCTGTGCTGTGATATGCTATGCTGTGCAATGCAACTGCCTGCCGTTTCCAATTTCGGAGAGAGCTTCTGTAGTGAATGCGTTGTGATTGCCGACGCAAGCTGGCTGCTGTGCTGCGGCTTTGGTGTGTTTGCGAGTTGACTGCAAGTGATGAGAAGCGATATGCACGTTGATATTATTCTTGGTTTAAGGATGCTTCTAATCTGGAACACACTGATCAAGTGCCTGATGTTTGCTTGACCGGGGTTGGTCGTCCGTCACTCTTCGTCGTCATCGCTCAGCGCACTCTCTTTTGAGCTTGAATTTTGGATGGACTGTTTTCGTGCAGCGACGCCAAAACGGAAGTTGAAATGCCGAGAGAAAAATGGGGTGAAATCACACAGAAAAGGTCAAAGCGCCGTCGAGTGGAGGGGAGAGAGAGAGAGAGCCTTTCGGGCAGTGTGAATTGGACGTTGCGTCAGAGGGGAAAATCATTCTGTGATTTCCGTCTGCCCTCTTCTTCATGCGTTCGAGACAGAGACAGAAGACAGAGACAGCGGCACGGCTTCCGCTTCAACATGACTAACATATCCAGCACTTTGCCTGTGAGCCCAGACCATCCTCCTCAAATCGCTGTCAACCAAACGCTTACTCTGGCTCTGCTTCTCTGCACTAAGGCTCCGCTTCAGCTCGAAACGGATGCTCCCATCGTCTTAGATAGCTAGCTACTTGTCGCTTCGCTTCGCTGTCTCTACTCCTTTCCTCCTCACCATCATCATCTGAACGGATACCCATACCCACCACGACTAGCTCCTTTATCTATTGCTTGTCGTCGTCTTCGTTCTTATTCTAGTTACTACAACTGCATCATCAATCTTCATACCCAACTTCCCCCTCTCCATCCAACGTCGTCGACGTCAATTCAACCAACAATGACCGACGCACACTCTACTGTCACCAGGGCAACCTCGCTCAGCAGGAAGTCCACCGTTGCTAGCCGCAACGCTTCCCTCATCAAGAAGAACACTGGCCCTCACGAGCTTCGTCCTTCCGACATTCTCATCGAGCGTTTCACTGGTAAGTCTCAAATTCTCACTTTCCAACTCGCACAGTAGTATTTGCCATCCACTTGCCGAAACAGTAACTGACAGTCTAACTTCTCATCATTCTGCCGTTGATTTTCTTCTTCACAGGCTGGAAGCACATCACTAAGCAGCTCATCAGCTACTTTGAGGGTATTGCTGACATCGAGTACAACACTGCCAAGGAGCTCACCAAGCTCGGCGGTGTCATCCAGGTTCCCTTCCGCGAGGGCAACCAGTTCCTCGGCGAGGACGGTATCCAGGACATCTACTACGGCATCCGTGACAAGACCCGTGTCATTGCTGACCACCACGCTAACCTTGCCAAGACCGTCGAGGGCTCCATCGTTCAGCACCTCCAGAAGCTCCGTTCCGAAATCAAGGCTCACATCAAGAATGTTCAGCAGGACACTGGCAAGCTTGCCAACTCGGTTGCCAAGGAGCGTGAGATGTCTACCAAGATGATCACCGAGCTCGCCCGTTCCATCACCTTGCTCAAGAACACTCCCATGAGCGTCACTGCTCGCGAGGACCCTTACGCTGCCAACCAGCAGGTCTACCGTCAGCTCCAGCGCCAGGTCAACGAGGAGAACGCTCTCCAGAAGTCCATCATCATCATGCAGCAGAACTCGGCTCACTTTGAGGAGGGTATCGTTCGCAGCATCCAGAGTGCTTGGCAGACCTTCGATGAGTGGTCCGGACGCATGTCCGCTCAGGTCCAGGACACCTGGCTCAGCCTTGGTGTTCAGATGCGTTCGCTCCAGCCCAACTCGGAATGGATCGCTTTCGCCGCTCGTTCTGACCACCTTCTCGACCCCGACACTCCTCTCCGCAACCCCGAAACCATCGACTACCCCGGCAAGGACGACCCTTCCGTCATCCCCGTTCACCAGGGTATCCTCGAGCGCAAGAAGCGTTTCACCAAGACCTACAAGGAGTCCTTCTACGTCCTCACCCCTTCTGGCTACCTCCACGAACACGGCTCTTCCGACCCTACCAAGCACCCTCAGCCCGAACTCTCGCTCTTCCTTCCCGAATGCACTCTCGGCCCTCCTTCCACCATGGCTGCCAAGAGCCACAAGTTCCACATCGAAGGTCGCAAGGTCACCGGCAACCAGTCTGCTGTTCCATCCAAGGGTCTCGCCAGCCTTGGCATGGGTCGCGAACACGCCTACACCTTCCGTGCTCGTAGCCACGAGGAGATGATGGAGTGGTGGAACGACATCAAGCAGCTCTCCAAGGTTTACCTTACCACCTCCGAGCAGATGGACCGCTCTGGTATCGTTCCCGCCGCCGTTCGTGCCGCCGGTTACCGCTCCGAAGACGAGGAGGAAGAGGAGGGTGACGGCAGCTCCATCGAGGAGGAGGATGACGAGGAGGAGTACGAAGAGGCTGAGGACGAAAACGCCGCTCAGGCTGCTCCCGCCATTGCCGGTGCCTCACACACCACTGGCGCCGCTGCTGGTTCCACCTCGGCTGCTACCAAGGAGGAGGAGGTCCCCGCTTACTCTGGTGGCGCCGCTGCCCAGGGTGAGGTTGGACCCAACGGCTACCTTCTTGAGAAGAAGGGCGAGTCTGCACAGGCCGGTGAGCCTTCGCAAGACGGCTTGAACCGCTCCGCTAGCTCTGCTGGCAAGGAGAAGGCTGCCGAGACCGAAGCCGCCAAGGAGGCATAATCCCGAGTCATAGCTTTCGCAAACAAAGCTGAAGAAGCAAATTTAATATCCCAGGAGCTTCCGATTCGATATCCTTCTCTCCCTCCTTGTGATCGTCCGACCCCTTTCTTGCCCCTGACTTTCTGATTCTTATCTCGGATGCTCCGCTGTTTTCTTCCTCTATCTTTGTACGAGTTTCTTGTATCATCCTTTCTCACTATGGATGTGTATCGCCTTGTTAATATTCATTTCTTCTTCCGAATGTATGTCGATTGTCGGTGCAGTGTGATTTGAGGAGCAGTTGCGATCTTATCGTGGCTTATGCTCAAAGTTGAGACGTCAGACAAACCGCAACTTGCGATCATGCGGAATCATTATAAACTTGCAATGGAAGTATTGAGTTACGGAAATACAACGGAAGCAACCCAATATCTGACAGCGAAAGCTAAGCAAGAACCTGCTATTTGCAGAATCATTGTATGAATCCACAAGCCGTATTCTGTGATTCTTGGTCCTGTGAACGGCTGCTCCTTTCCAGAATGCCTAACGCCTCTGAACACAAGTATAGCGTTGAGTATGGTTAGGTTTGTTGTACTTTTGATCTTGCTCTGCTGCGGGTCGTAGTACTCCAATTGAACCAGTCTTAGAGCTGCCAAGAGTTTGAGGACTAGTGTTGCAAGCGTGCTTGCTGGTCGAAGAGGTTTGGTGGAGGTGTTGGGTAGAAGGTTGTCTGCTTCGGTTCCGGATGCGAAGTATTGTATTGAAGGATAGAGGCAGTTCGTGTCGGGATCGAAGCGGGGGACTCTGTGTCTGGGGTTAGGTACTAAACCAAAGAGTTGCGGACAGCTGAGTAGGAAGTTGAAGATTTGAGGAACGAAAAAGAGCAATACTGTCTTGCTAAAATGCCCTAAGATCCCGACGGTAGAGAAGACCATCCCGGCAAAATAGCAGAATGTATCTCCAACAAACACCCGTGCTGGGTATCTATTCCATTTCAACAATCCTAAACACACCCCAGTCAGAGGTAGGAGTAGGTAAAGACTGAGCAAATGGCGTCGGAGGAGTTCCTTGCTGGATCGAGATCCTGGCATACCAGCTCGACTGTCAAGGTACAGGATATCATTCAGACAGAGCGAGATCGAAATGACCAGCGCCTGACCGACCTCGACCCCATTAATGCCAGCTAAGATGTTGATGCTGTTGGTGCAGAAGGTTGAGAGAAGTGACATGTACAAATAGTACAAAGGACCGAGTTCGAGAATCGACGACCCGATCACTGAGCGAAGAAATCCAGGCCAACCTGGAACCACGACTGAAGTTCCACCTCCACCCGCATAATACACCATCAACAACGGAATACTGGAAATGATAGGGATGGGCAGCTTGTACCTCCATCTGATATCGAATACGTCGTCCAAGAATCCGAGTATGATGGCGGAAGAGAAAGATAACAGCGCCGATAGAAAGCTCGCCAGTTCGTGATGCGGGAATCCACCTCGTCCATCCATACGCCCTTCCCAGTCATCTCCTGTCTTGTACACTCCTTGCAACCGTGAAGAGAAATAGCGGAACGGTATGAACAAAAACAACAAAGCCATATATACCGCTGCAGTGGGTAGGCCGAGCGATTCGGGTATGGAGTCAGTTTTGTTCTTGAGCAGATCACGACCTTTAAATCCGCGTGCATAGAACACATCCTTAGTCTTGGATATCGCTATACTTGTTAACCAGAAGCCAATCAGAGAGAGGCCAACCGCAGCAAAAAGCCCAGGAAACGCATCGTCGTAGTACAGGATCATTTTGCGCTGACTAGGTGCGACTGCAATGTTGAGCATTCGCGTCAGCAATGACGGTTGCGATTCAAGAAAGATGCGTGAGAGATACTCGAATGGTGGCCAGTTGGGTTTGCTAAGTCCAGACGCTTCTAGCTGGAGCAAAGGTGGAAATAGCAGGGCTATTGAGCCGATTGGCAGCACCAACGCTGCCATTGTGAGCGAGGCCATCCTTGCGTATCTCCACCGTTGAGGCGCTCGATTCGACACGATTGGTGGTGGTCAGAAGAAAGCACACGAATGGGCCGTGCAAGAAGATCAAAATTCAGGGTCCGGAATGAAATGTGGAGAGAGTGAAGCGGCCACGTTTAGAAGAAACGTCGACGTGTCTCTTTCTGCAAATGCAGATCTGCTGCAGATCCCGACGTCAATGGACCAGCATACCGCTCTTCTGCGTTCCGCACTCTCAACACAGCAGCGATTCACACATACATTGCAACAGCATTTGGCACCGTTTGACTTGCATTCATTGCAACAAAAGGTGTCCTCAATGATGAAAAGCACGAATCAACGAAAGTCCCAACATGTCTTCACAGCCATGGATTTCCAGCACTTCAGCTTGGGGTAGCAAGAAAAACTGCCGAAACAGCGCTTTCTACCCGCAGCTCTGATGACCTCTGCAGAACAAAGCGACGGTGCTAGCACGAACCAAGCCGCTGCTGCGTCTTTAGTTGCAAAAGAGCTGTAAAGAAGCACGCCAGAAAGTGCTGATGCTCCTCCGAAGAGAAGCTCGACCCCCTATCTAGCGCATCGATGAGGATGTGCCGGAGGGACGAATCCAGACTATATGAATGTTGATCTCGCTAGGCTATGACTCAAACCCCGGTCACGGGAGCACAGCTGCCGAAGCAACGCACTCCAAGACACGGTGCTCTTAAGACCCAGCATGTTTTGCCTCGACGGCGAAGGGAGGAGAAAGAGGAGGATGGGAGAATGCGACTAGGAGAAGGAATGCTCAGGACGAACAGAAGGGGGATAGTGGTGGAAGGCTCAAGGAATCATCACAGACAAGTCACGTAGCGATATCGATCGAAGAAAGCCACTGTATGCGATGCTTTCTGTTCGATGCAGGGCAAGCTACACGACATCCTCAAAGTCGTCCATGCCGTCTTCGTCTTCGTCCTGGTTTCCATCACCCGCTGATGCTGCGTTGTCGCTCTGCTCCGGCGCTGTGGACTTTGCTCTCTTATTCTCGGCATCGCTGCCGGAGGGAGACCGCGATCGCTTGCGCTGCTGCGTTGTCTCTGATGCTGGATCCGGGACAGGCTCGAAATCGTCAAACTCTTCCTCATCGACTGCGGGTGCTTCGCTTGGCTTGGATGATGCGGCTGCTTCAGCGTTCTGAAGACTGGCGTATTGAGCGTAGTAATCATCATCGTCACCATCTTCGTCTTCCTTGCCTTCCTCGACGTCGAAGCCATTGGAAGTGTGCAGACGCTGCTGTTTGCGACCGAGCGCAGTTTGCTCGCCACTGACAGTACTTGCAAGGTGCCAAGCCGGAAGAGCGTTTTGCTTGCGCTGCTCGTCCTCGGCTTTTTGCTTTGCAAGACGTCGAGCGGCTTCGGCTGCAGGGTCGTTCGATGCGAGGTCGACTTGAAGGGCGGGAGCGCCGTTGACAGTGGAGGAAGAGGGTACGGAACCGGCATCCTCGGATCTGTTGGTGAACCAAGGCTGCGAGGCAGCGTGTTTGGTGAGCCAAGCACCGACGTCTAGAGGAGGCAGAGTGATGCCCTCGGTACGACGCAGACCGCCAAGGAGAGTGGAGAGTTGCTCGTTGAAGCGCATGAGACTGTCTTTGCTTCGCTTGACATCCTCTGCCTCTTCGTTGTCGACGAGTTCGGTGCTACATCCTGGAGTTTCGCAGACAAAAACGTTGCGGAAGATGTCGAGAAGATGCGCAACTTCGAGAGTTGAGTAAGATTTCTTGCAACGAGGGCACACGTAGCCCTTGTTGTCGAGCTCGTTTCGCAGACGCGTGTCAATCTTTTTACGGATCGACATCATTCGCCATTTGGTGACGTCGAGGAAAAGTTTGAAGTCAAGATAGTAGTATGTGCGAGGGACGCTACGATTGGTGATAACGTCTCTGATTTCGTTCCTGCGGAACGTGCAGATTAGCTTGTCTTCCAAGAGCTTGGACGAAAGAGCAGCGAGCTCCTTGACCTGAATGCCGAGTCGATGGGCGAGCACATCAGCAGGAAGGACGGTGATGCTGACGAGCTGATCCATGAGGACAATGTGACGATCTTCGTAAAAGATGCGGGCAACGATTTGGGCCATTCTTCGAATGGTGGATAGCTGCTCTTCGCTGGCAAGTTTGACATCAGAGTCATGGCCAGAACGGCCAAGGTTGGTCACGCTCGACATGTTGTGAGGGCTGCTGAACGGGATCGGGGGATCTGCAAGGGTATATCGATCCGCGTTTGCATTCTAATCGTCAGGATGTCGGGAGGCAGATGGGCGCTGATAAGTGAACAGGGCGGTAGCGGGATGGAGACCATCGAAGATGCAAAGGAATAGGAAAGGGGGCAAAGGTCAGACGAAACAATAAGAAGGGAACAGGGTCAAGCGAAGAGCCGATGGGCCAGCGCTTAGTTGGGGACCATAATGAAATATGATGGTGGTCGATGACAGAGAAGATGGGGATTTACACAAACGACTTGAGATTCACGAAAACTCCTCACAACTCTGCTTGCTACAGTAACTAGTACTGTACCGCAGTTTTACTTGAACGTCTCATCTCGCAACGCTTTACATTTGTTTGCCAGTCAAAGTCGGTTCCGCTGTGTTCTTCTCTAAGACAACGCGTAACGCTGGCGAGTCGATCGCGAAACGACGCATTCTATGGATCGGGTGTAGGCATTTCTGTTACCTGCTTCTGTGGGAGCGAACCTATGCCCGATTGAAAATTTCTCAAACGCTGATATGCAATCAGGGTCCAGTATCTTCAGGAATTTTTTGATTTTTGGTCCGAGAGCAAGAGCAGCTCAGTCATTTCGATAGGCGATAGGTCTCGAAGCGCTAAAATTGCTGCTGCGCTTTTCCAACTCTGCACGGCCCTTGAAGAAATTCAAGCACTGCCTGTCGCTATCTAATCCTTTTATTAAGCTTCTCCTCACCAACTTAACTGCACACACACACTCCAAATTCCTTTGATCGCTGTCTCTGGCTTCACATAATCTCCATAATTGCAAAGTAGAAGCAGGCACACAATCGCATCGGGTCAAGATCTGAAATCCTCTCCGTGGTTCTGACGGCCTGCTGGGCTTGCCCACCGATGCAGCTACTGGCCTACTCTCGACCTTAGCTTCTTCGCTCTGCCAGCTCTGGCCAAGAAAGCTGACTTCGGGTCAGCTAATATACCTGCAAAAATGATCACAGTACCTCCGTTACCATTCGAGCTCGACTGCTACGAGGGTTGGCGTCCTTCGGAGACCAACCCGAGAATTGCGAAGGTGTCTAATGATATTTCAGCTGCCGATATGTGGTCAAATTTCATCAGCAAACGTCGTCCAGTCATCATCGACGGCTTGCTCAAGGATGCAGACTGGAAAGCCGACAAGTGGACTGATCTCGAATATCTCAGATCAACTGCCGGCCAAGTGCCCGTCAAGATCGAACCCGTCCATCCTCAAGCAGGTCATTTCGGCACCTCAGTCAAACGCAAAAAAGTCAGATTCTCCGAGTTTCTCGACATTCTCAAGGATCCTTCAAGCTCAGGCAAATGGTACCTCACCACACAATATGTTGAACAAGGCGAAGATGAGCAGGCTTCCCAATCTTCCTCCCGCAAAGCCTCCACATCAACTACTGATGCCCACTCGGAAGACGACAGCGACAACGAACCCGAACTTGACAATGTGCTGCCAGCACCCACAAATGCACTATCCAACGATTTTCCTGCCAAGCCAGAGCTTTTAGGCGACCTCGTACTACAGCAATGCAATCTCTGGCTCGGCAACAGTAAAGAGGGCAAGAGCTCCGGATTGCATCACGATTTCCACGACAATCTCTACATCCTACTCTCCGGCTACAAACGTTTTCTCCTCTTTCCACCATCTGCACATCGCTACCTTCATCCCCGTGGTTTCATCGACAGGGTACATTCAAATGGTCTCATCGTCTACGCGCCACCGGGACAACTCCCTTGCTACATGCCCGGCCGCAAGCAACAGCTTCCCATCCGTCCAGATGGTCTCGTCCCTTCCGATGCTGCAAGGTGGCGCAGAAAGGCTCGTCTTCGCATCAAGCGCGAGATCGACGAACGTGCCGCCGCGGATGCTGGCGAAGGCTCACGCGAGAAAAGTCAGCGCAAGGGTAAGGCCAAACAGACGAGGGCGCAAGAACTTGCCGAGGAGGCTCTCCTTCAGGCTGAAGCAGAGCTACGAATTTGTCGCATGGACGAAGATGGCATTGACCCCGAGGCTGACACCGATGATGAGGGCGATGATTACGACGTAGACAGCAACGCAGATCTAAACAACCTTCTCAGCACGCTTGTCGACTCTAACGGTGCCCTGCATGGCGAAATTTCAGATGACGGACAAGCGGATAGCGATGCAGATGACGATGGTCAAGACGACGACGACGACGACGATGACAATCAGGCCCGACTACTACTTGCGTCCCTTCCCGCATCGATGAGGCCCCTCGCACTAGCGGCTCTCGCCGGAGATCTCTCCTCAGCTGCAAAACTCAAAGCATATTTAGAAAGCGTTGCCAAGTCGGATCGTTCGGATGCTGAAGATGATTCTGAGGCAGAAGAAGTCTCAGATCAGGAGCCAGGTGCTCAGCTCGAAGAGAGTAACAATGCATCCGACGCTGAAGATGATACTACCTCCGACGAAGATGAGCAGGATGACGCCGAGCTCACTGCACCAATGACTGTGCCCTCCAACGGCGTCACACGCAAGCGAAAGCAGCTTTCTGCCACGCAAGCGCGGCAGGACCTTTCAGACGACGGGGAGGAGGAAAGCGAGTCAGAGACAATTGAATCTGATATTTCGGGAGGGCCTGTCAAGCGCGTCAAGATTGCAACAGGCGTCGACGCCATCGACTTCAGTGAGCCAGACGGAAGCGGAGATGAAAGTGAAGCGTCACACAGTCAAGCAGACGTGCAAGACTCCAGCGAAGATGACGAGGAATTGGGATTCCCAGCTTTTGCAGGTGCTGATTCTGGCTCAGAGTTCGGAGATGTGGATGAAGGTGAAGCTGAGCTCGAACGTCTCTTGACTATGGCCGAAGGGAAGGCCTCTGAGGCCGAGTCGCCATCAGAAGATGAAGACAACGAGCCTTCCAGCTTTTCACGTATTCCACCGCACGTATTGCATCGGTGTCTCAATGTACCTGACGACCCATCGCGCCCCGCGTCAAAGACACAGAATGGCACCTCTGGCAAGTACAAGTCCAATGGCCTGGCTTCAGAGCCATACAAACTCATGCCAGGCTGCCCGCCACCCATTCAGGTGTTTTTAAAGCCAGGACAGATGCTCTACCTTCCTGCAAGCTGGTACCATGAGGTCACGTCGTCCTCGATGCCACCCCTGCACGAACAAGAGACTGTCAAGGGCGAAAAGAAACCATCCAGCGAGGTTCACATGGCGCTCAATTACTGGTTCCATCCTCCGGACGCTCTTGAATTCGAGCCCGTTGAGCCTACGCAAGCTTCTCGAACGTCGAATGAAGTGAGTGTCCCGGGACTTGGCGTTGGTCTTGGCGACAGTGCATTGGAGAATCGCGGTGACGGTACGGGTACCCACGAGCGGCCATACCGTGACGCTGAGGTGTGGGGCGAGGTGGCTCGTGCTGTTGAGGAGCAGATCAGGGTGGCTAAGCAGGGTGCATCGAAGTCGTCGTAATCATGAATCAGGTCACTTGGTCGACCAGCACAGTCATTGATCATGAGTCCGTCAATGGTGGAAGCCTCATCCGATCTTTCAAAGCATGACTTATTCACGAAACGCACTCTATATCGAGAACTCTCACGTCTTCCCTGATGCTTTCGTTCCCCGATCACAATCTTGAGTCATGAACCATGAATGTTGATGTGGCTTCTTGATTTGGTTCATGGTTCTAAACCGGTCACATGAGGGTTGCTGAGGAGACATGAGAGCTGAAGTTGCAGTCAAAAGCCGCTCTCCTCAAAGGCGACGAGACTCTGACCAAGCGTGCCGTCGAAAAGCTTCCACACGTCTGGCATGGATTCCAAAGCTGGCAAGATGTGAGCCAGCTGTTGCTGAGGCATGTTCAGATCCATGCCTGGGATGTTGTTCATTGGATTCATACTGTCTGCCATCAACGTGCTGGGCGCAGCGGTTTGCCAACTTTGCGTCGGAGCCCCATTCTCGCTGCTTTGAGGCGTTTCCACAAAGTCCTTCCATCCTGATGTGCTCCCCATCGCGCCTTTCGCATCCTCGTTGTTGCCTTTCATTGCATACCGGGGACCATGTGCAGGGCTGCCACCGTAGATCGGACCAGCAGTATTCCGGCCGCCGTTGTACGACATGAACATACTCGACAATGAGTTTGGTGCTTCGCCAGGATGGAATGACGTGCTGGTCCCGGCGCGAGATGTCGAATTACCTGCCAGCGGGTTGAAGTTGCTCGATCCGTACCCAAACGATGCGGTCGGAATGAGATTGGCACGCTCATCATCCGGCGAGGTACCTTCGACGAGTGCAGACGATACGTCGGAGCGCGAGGTTTGGTGATTGAAGTGGGAGAACCAGCTCGCTTCCAGAGTTTGATCGCTTTGTGAGTCATTTGGACGTACTTTGTCTTTGAATGTGCCAGAAGTTGATTCCGGACCCTCCAGTGCATCGTTCTGCGGGCTACCTTCGCCATCGTCTCCTGGCAAGCGAATGCGTTTGAGCACAGAATCAACCCCGTCTGTCATTTTGCGCTTTCGTGACTGATCTGGCCTTTGTTGATACCGCTCGCCTTCCTGAAGCAGATCAGCAAGCAGCTGGCATCCCCTTCGAGCAATTGCGCTTTTGCCCGTAAAGCGTTCCAACGCTTCGAGGGCATGCTTCACTTCTTGGCGTCGCAAAGCACGGTGTGAAGGGGGCGAGGCCGGCTTGAACATGTCGAGCGCCAAAATGGTGGCAGCTGCAACAGCGTGGTATGGAATGGTCCAAAGGGCACCGCCGTGCACGCGTGACTGCAGATCCAATTGCGGTCGTTCCCCACCATCAGATGTTAGTCCGAGACCTCGCTGAAGCTCGTGTAGAACTCCGCGAGCCGTCTCGATCGATGCGCTATGTGACAGCTCCCGTTCCTCTGCTGAGACATCTCGGGACAAGAAGGCACGGTGCATGACCAAAATTTTGTGTTGTACCGAGATGAAGAGATAATGCTGGAGCACGGTGGTAAAGCTCGGCAGCGACGCAGCGTTGATTCGCGTAGATGCTGAACGTTTTGGATCCAGACATGCCCTGAAGCGATCAGTTACGAAACGCAAGCGGTCCTCGTGATGCTGCACAAGCGACAGGGAAGGTGTTTCGCGTGTCTTGTTCAGGTCCTCGAAAAAGTCGCAAACAATCTTGGCAACATGGCAGGTGAAGCGTTGCTTCGATGCCACCGTGAGGACATCCACCTCTCGATTGATCAAACGCCCTTCGTCGAGGTCTTCATCTGAGCAATTGTGCGGTAGTGGGGTATCGTACTGTCCTTCCACGATTGAGAAGCAACCGCTGAATGGGATCGCAAAATAATCTTGTTGCGTGAACGCCCACCAAACGCGCTTTCCTACCTCTAGATCGATGATACGCTTCCTCCAGATCGCGAACTGTCTTGATGATTCGTCTGGGAGCCGACAAGACCCAACCTCTTCGCAGTGTATCCCTGCTCGGCGCAACACCTGACCGCGTTGCTCCGCACAAGCTTCCAAAAATCTTGCAGTGCGACCGAGAGCATGTAGACCGAGCGTTTGACCTGTCTTGATGCCAATAGCGAGAAGCGACGTCAGCAGATCACTGCCACAGATGTTATGCCCAGCAACGCAGAGGATCGCAATTGTCTGGCAGCAGTACACTGAAGGCTTGACCAGATAGTCGGCCAACGATAACGATTCCATGGCCGCATGCAGCAGGATTGAGGCGAATCGCATTCGCTCCCGTTCGGCGCCGAGGTAGCAGAGGACACCTTCTTCTTCGGACATTTGATGAATCGCAATACTGCACACGACGTAGAAAAGGGAGAGCCACGCAGGATCAATGGCTCGATAGCCATCAAAGTCGTGACTGGCGGTATTGCCTTGGTCTGATGTCGCGATCGCCAGAAAGGCCTCAACTTCCCTATCGAAGGTCGGAAAGTGAACGCAGCAGTGCTGCCACGCTCCAATATCCTTGGCCACGGCAACGATTCGACGGATCGCTACGGGAGATAGCGTGACGGCCTTGATCCCATCCGTTACGGGTTTAGCGGCTGGTCTCGCAAGCAAATTAGCCGGAGGCAGCCCTTCAGGGAGAGAACGTAGCAAGCACTCGACCCTGGAGACGACGCGAGAAGGTAAGCCGCGGCGAAGATGTTTCAGCAGACGCAATGTGCTGTCGGAGCCAGGAGTCATTAACACCGCCTCAGGATAGTGGTTTTGCAGCGAAGAGGAAGTTCCGATGCTCGTAGCTTGGCCAATGAAAGCTGGCCGTTCACAATGAGTGGATTCTGTCTCGCTGTCAGAAGATCCTGCGTCGAAGTCTACTTCGCGTCTCCTATCTTTGCCGAGTGTTAGGAACTCGAGAGTGGTGGCTGCATCCGTCGAAGCAAGCTCAACATTTCGGGCTGGCGGGTGCGATATTGGAAGGGTACCATCGGCACGACGTGCGATCTTGCTTCCTGTGCGAGGCTTCCTGCTGTCTGCATCTGCTGTGTGGCCGTCTCGACTTTTTCTTGCCTGGTTTAAATTGGTCCTCTGATCTTCGTCGTCCGGAGGATTCCCATTCTGCGTGCTGTGAGTGTCGATATCTGCCCACCGAGCACGATTTTCGCCGAGTACCGATATGACCTCCTCCACGTCATTCAGCCTGGCTTTGACATCGTCCATGGACTCAGTCTGTTGTGCCTGTTGATTCAGCCGCCGCTCGATCCGGTCTAGCTGCTGCTGTAGCCTTGATAGCCCTCGAAGTAGTGTGTCTGTGCCGTCAAGGTTCACTTGCTTTGAATCGCCTTGTACGCTGACAACGGAAGATAGTCTACGACGAGAGTCCGCTGATGTTGAATTTGCATCAAGTACCTTGTTATCGTCGCTGTGTTGCTTGGGAGAAATGGGCAAGATCTGCGCAGAAGGTCCAGCGATCTCGTAAGCTGCGTCCTCGAGCCGACATTGCTCCGCCCTACCACGCTTGATACATGGATGGCACGGCACCTTCTTGTCGCATTTTATCTTCCGTCGAGCACATTCCGTGCAAGACCAGGACGGGCGCTGGCTTCTCTTGAAAGGGATTAGAACGGGTTTAGAGTCCTCCCCGATGGGAGCGCGTGAAGAAGGCATCTCGCATCACTCGCAAGTCAGTTGACGGACGAGTGGTACCTCGAACGAGTATTCTGTATGCGACCGTCGATTGGGCATCGAGCTTGCCCGAACCGGTAAGCTGCGAGAGCGTATTTTCGTGACGTGAGGCTGCCTCTACTGTGTGAATGGTGATTGGTGTTTGGCGTCGTCGCAGATGGTGGTGTGTACCGACGTGAATCGATCTGCGGTCTGAGCGGATGAAGGATAGACATGGCAATCATGAATGGGTCGAGTCAGAAGCATGAAGGATTCAAGATCGGGGTACGGGCAGCTCGCTTAGAGAAGCTCTTCTTATCTCTAAGCGCCCTTCCTTATCAGAGCCAGCTTTGTGGGGTAACGAACGTGATTGGACAATCAACGACCCTGAGGTTACGCCTCAATCGTGAACTTACTTCGAAAAATGCCTGAGTCTCTGATGGGGGATAACCGCGTCTGAGCTGGCCCATTTCATTGATTCTTGACCCACGTAGACCGGATCTCATCCTGCATCCTAAGTGACCACAAATAAGCCTTTGTTTGGAGCTAAAGTCATGCTCTGTCTGTGAGTCATAAGTAGCCCTGTGATGGAGTCGAACCTCTGACCCCTGGAATTTGGTTGACACACACAAAGACACACGCACAGACACACATAGGCAGACACGCGCTCAAGAGACAGACCTCACTCATACCAACTCACGACTCATGACTCAGTTACAAAGATGCTCATGCGAAGCATCAAGAGTGGGAGGGGCCTGAAAATTCATGATTCGTGATCTGTACAGTAGGTATGGAGCACGAAAATTCGAAGGATTCGCTTGATCTGGCGTCACAAGGCGAAAATGCATGCCGAAACAGGGTCATTGACTTCGTGTCGTCGCTGACCCAACTGTCTCTACCAATGCCATTCTGCATCGGATGGCTCAGGACATCGGAGGCGCTTGGAATTGGTTCGAAAAATCATGAATGCAGAATGAGAGCTCATAAATTAATAATTCAACATTCACGATCGGATCTAACTCATATCGTAACAAACGCGTTTTGACGTCCGGGGAGCCACCCCCGGAGCCACCCCGGGTGGCTCCCAGGTGGCTCCCCGGCTCCACCTAGAGGGGGGTGGCTCCTAGGGTGGCTCCTACCTTCACAGCCACCTGGGCGGGGTGGCTACAAGGGTGGCTTGGCGATGCAGCCACCGGGAGGGGGTGGCTCTGTGGGTGGCTCCTCAACTTCACCATCATGTCTCCGACACACACACCTTCATGCTTCTGTCCGGAATTTACATCATGAATCATGAATAATGAATAATGAATTCATGATTCATAATTATGGTTCATGATTCATGCTTTACCAGAGCTGAAAGCCTCTCATGATGATGTCTGTTCATGGTTCTCCAAGTAATGAGTCCGGAGCTCTTGCGCAAGAGAGCATGTCTGTTATACATAACCTTTGTACAATCTAGAATTATCATCAACGGTTGGGAGGGTGTAGTGGTTCAGCTACTCACTCTCACGCGTGTTCAGTATAAGTTAGTTGTCCAACAACGTCGTTTGTTCAAATCTCACTGTGGGCAGTGAGCTCAATTTTTTTTCGTTTTTTTTTCCCATTGTTAAGTCATGATTGGGGGTGGCTTCCGGGTGGCTCCAGGGGTGGCTCCTCGGACGCGAAACACGTTTTGTTACGATATGACTTAATTGAAGCCTGCAATGCCAATCTATAATTCATGATTCAATCCGCATCTCCTGTGCCATAGAGACGGGATCGCGGGCCTAGGATGAGCCAATTGTGAATCATGTGATTCGTAATTTATAACATTACCGTAGAAAAAGCCAGTTTATATACCCAGTAATAAGGCATGAGGCAGTCATATCGTAACAAAATGGTTTTTGCGTCCAAGGAGCCGCCCTGTTCCACCCCCAGTGGCTCTTGGATGGCTCCTGGAAAGCCACCCCCGCGGGGGTGGCGTTTGAGGTAGCCACCCTCAATTTTTTTAGCCACTTCCGGTGGCTCCAGGGCTGGCTTTGTTAGGATATCAGTGATGAGGGATCATATCTCCCAATGTCAATCAGTCTAACCTCACTGGTAAGGAATCTCCCCGGTTCACTTACCGGATCTGCCAGGAGAGGAACGTATTTGGAGCACTCTGCCAGGAGAATGAGGAAGCTCACCTGGCAGACTAGACCAATGAGAAGAAAACCTCCATTGGTCAGCCAATCAGAATAGTACTGCCTTCAGACAAAACAGGAGAAGGCAAAGGACTGTCCAATCAGACAGTTGCTCACTCAAACTACCAGGAAGAATTTTCACTTGCTCTGTAAACTGCATGCATGTATATAATTCTTCCGGGAGAATGCCTCTCCGGTCATTCTCCCTCGTCCAATTTAACAAGGTCAACCGGTGTCCCGAGCTCTCACATAGCTCTCGAGTTTTGTCTCCGAGCTCCGCGTTTTGCAATTTTCCTGTTTCGCGCGAGACTTTGCTTTCGCGCGAGAGGGTTACAATTATCGGGTTTCGGTAGACTCTACTTTGCTGACGTGGCCTGCGCAGAGAGGAGGTTAAAGCGTTACTTTGCTGCGGCATTTTCTTGCGTCTCTACCACCACCTTCAATTCTATGCACTCTCCTCACTCTCTTACTTTTCGACTCTCTCTCTCATTGTTTTGTCTTAGCATTACTCAACTCTTCTCTCTCACGAAACCGGTACACTCAAGTCACCTTCACAGGTATCCAAGGTAACATTGAGTTATCCTAGAAGAACACTCTCAGTCACAGAGCAGTCTTTACTACCCAACCTAGAAACTAATAGGCTTCATGGATGCGAAAACCGTTTTGTTCTGATATGAGTCGTCTTGGTTCCACAGGATGTAGGGCACCCTCTGCTTCCCCTTCCTGGTCTTACCTGTCTGCTTCTGAGCAACCAGATATAGCATTAATGATTCATGAATTGATTGCAAATCATGGATGTGGGCTCAGACATCGCGCTGCAGAAAAATGTACTTAAATTATGAGCCATAAATCATGAATCATGGATGAGGCCGTTAGTTATCACTGGAGCCGAAAGCCCCCGTTCTTCGAATCACAAGTGTTCCGTGACACATCACATCATACATTAAAAGAAGGGAGACTCACATAACTTACCCGGGAATTGACTCATCAGGTTCTAAATCAAGTTAACTTATGTCGAGCAGTCCTGAGTAAGTTATAACCTAATCATGAATCAATTATTTTTTTGAATGTGCTGTGTGACTGAGAGTCACGAGTGTTCTGTTAGGATCTCTCAATCATGATCATGAATGTTATTCAATCGTTTACTCATGACTTGTGAGACTTACTTAAGTCAGGACAGTACCGGACTGACCTATCCATAATCGTATCCATAATTCATGATTGAACAGGGTAGAATGACCGGAGAGGCATTCATAATTTTCCCGTCAGAATGATATAGTTACATGCGAGCAGTCATGAGTTTGCAGTGCAAGTTAGAAATTTTCTGGTCATTGAAGTAAGTTAGGCTACTATCTGATTGGACAGCCCTTTGCCTCTCTTGGTCCTACAGGAGGTCCAAATGGGCTCCTCTTTGTTCTGCTCCCTTTCCCTGAGATCATCCAGAATAATGGACATTCTCCTCTAGTTGGCCTTGTGAAGACCCAGCAGATGTTCCTCATACTGCACTTTTTCTTAGAGTGTTTTGATCTCCCTCTCTTTCTCCTGGAGAATTGCAGCTGTGTCCTGCATTTCCTCAGCCTTGCCTCTTCCTTCCCTTTCTCCTGGGAGAATCCCAGGTCTGCCATGGTAAGTGGAGTTCTGCTGAAGGAAGGTAGTCCTCATGGAAGGTTATGTCTCCAATTGGACACTTCCTGTTGGCCTCAAAGCGAAATCCACATTTCTTCCGGTTGGCATCTTTTAGAGGTGGGGGGCTACATTCCACCTCAGCATCTTGACAGAGTTGTGTTACGCTTCCAGGGTCTGGGGATCTCAACAGGGCAGGGGAGCGGTACGCCATACCAAGGCTGGGAGCAATTTGGGTACAAGGAGGGCAGATAAGCCAGGGTTGTCACCGAGATGACCGCTGAGTGCAATATTGAGATGGTGATTGGGAGCAGGAGCTGGCGACAGTCTTAGATTCAACCTCACAGTTGGTGTAACATAGAATACAATCAACAAACAAAAGGAACCTTGTTTGGTCTCACAGTTCTCTCAAGATGAGCGTGTGCAGTGTGCTTAGCATGCTAGGCAAGGCCGCAGCAGGGCATTGCTCCCTCAAGTTGGGCATGCCTGGTGCACTCTGGGCATGGCCAATACCGCAGCAGCCTGCACCCAACCGTCAGCTCCAAGGAGCCTGTCCTCACCCAGGGCTCTCTCCTAGCAAGCACATGTGATATACCTGGGAAGCAATCGATGCTGCAGCGGTCTGAACATCCTTGCTGGCTCCAAGACCCACAGCATCTGCATGAGGCCCTTTGCCAATGATGACCCATGCAGGTTGTGAAACCCCTTCCTGTAATCCTGACTTGAGGGCTACCCAATGCCAGGGGTGGGGGG
>BPMX01000008.1:562410-582068 GCA_019972555.1 Ustilago shanxiensis | reverse complement strand
CACCTGAGCTTGGACCCCGGCTGACTAAACATTACCTCTGAGACTCTATAGCCATGCTCGCGATCCGTCTGTACTACGTTGTACCCTTATACGCCATCCTCGATGGCTACCACACCTTCTACTGACGGTTTCGGCGGTGTACTCTGATCCTGAACGACCGAACATAAATCCGCTCGGCTTCGCGTGAGACTGAACGAGTAATTGGAAACCCGTTCAGTCTCGATTTCCACCTGAAACCGAATAACTCTAGCAGCGCTCATTCGGTCTCGATCGACTCTGAATGATCGCAGTGAGATCCATTCGGTCTGGTTCTTCCATTCCGAAACCAACCCACCTCTAACTAATTCGTTCAGTCTCGACTGAGACCGAACGACTCCATACCAAACCGTTCAGTATGGCGCGTCCTGTAACACAAACCACACCAGGTTGCACCGTACAGGCACCAGTCCCGGCCCCGGTCACCTGCCTGGGCAGCGGCCCCCGTCCAGCTTCCTGTTGGCTTCCAGGCACAACGTCTTACTATAGGATAGCTTGCGGTCACTGCTCATGTGCCTCTATACTTCATGGCTATGGCAGGGCTATAGCATAACTCTCAAGTGCTGGCGGCCAGGGGCCCACATATATATATATATAGCTTGCTTCACTTAGTTCATCTCACTTCTTTCCACCAAATCACCAACATCCTTTCTTACCTTTTACTTTCTGTACCTCCTTTTCTCAATATTATTTCCGTTTCACACATACCTTGACCTCTAGAACAACGCAATAGGCTACCTGGGAGGTAGATCCGTTACAACTAGTCTGCCATGCCTGTCTTGAATCTCCACTTTATCCTTGGAGCAGCTTACACTTCCGCCTGCTTGTTGTATTTGAGGAGTTGAAAACAGGTTGTTGCTGAGTCCAGGTACATGGAGAACTTCTTTGATGGTGACATACTTCCAGGCTTTGGCAATGTCCCACCAAAAAAAAAGATTTTGCCCATACCTGACACAGGAACTTCTTGGTTATCTGCCACAAAAAACCTTACAAATTGGGGATTCTCTGTATGTTTGGAATAGGTCTCAATTTCTGGTCATGTGCTTCAGGTTCCTGAGTCAATGATCCAGGTGCTTTCACTGTGGCTCTGTATTTTCCATGGACACCATTGTGTTGAAGCTGCCAATGCTATTACTTGAGTCTGTCTTGTCTCTGCCTTGCTCAGCTGCCACAATAGTTGCCTGGCTTTTTCCCCAATTTTCTCCCCTTTCTTCTTGTGTTTTGAGACTTGGCTATTGTATTCTGGGACTCCTTTGACAAAACCATCTGGTAGATCATGATTTGTCCTGTGACAATTTGTGCAGAGTTATTGGTCTTCCTGATCACCTCTGTTGTCCATATTGGCTTGTAGGGCTGATATGGGAATCTTTTGATTGAATGGTTGTTGCTTGCTTTCCTCTGCCATAATGGTAGAAATTGCATGTTATATTTGTCAAAGGCTTTCCAATTCTCAGCATTGTCCATTTATCCCCTTTTTTAGAAAGAGTCTGGTGTAACAGCAGAAACTTATGCCAGGTGTTGTGTTGAGAGCCTGGCTCTCTGAGTAATGCTTGCAGTTTGCAGTGGCCATTCACTGGGGCTCCAACATGGTCTAACTTCTGGCTATTCTTCCCAATTTGTAGGGATAGATATCAATTGCATTATTATCATTGTTCTTTGTGGCCAGTTTGCCCTCCAGTGATGCAATCTGCTGGGAGATGTTTTAGGAGTAGCTCCTTTTCAACTTGTCCCAGACTTCCTTGGCAGATTTAGCAGAATCTACCAGGAATTGTTGGGCAGGTCCCAGGAAATCAAGGACAGTGCTGCATGCTTCCACATCAGTGCAGTAATATTTTCCCACATCTTTGGCTGGGAACTTCAGATCTTGTTCTACATCCCTTTGGTCCTCTATGCCCAAAAGATCTTCTGATTTATCTGATTGTCCTTTGATAATGAAACATAGGTTGGTATTCTTGCATGACAGGACATTCTGCATGGCAGACACCCATTTGTAATGATCCTTGGAGTTTGTGAGAACTCTGCAGAGACCCAGTCTCATCAAAGAGGAAAGTGACTGGACCATAACATAGTCACGGCCATCAAAGGGTCAGCAATACAATTCTTACAAGATTTGAAGTGGTGCACGTGACACTCACTACAATGTTGTGCATGTTTTGTAGTTGTGAACACTTCAGGGGCCTGACTCCGTTAGAGTCCACTCACGTTATGCCAACTCTTGGCCACTTTTTGGGCTCATGATCTTCTAGATTCTAGACTGGGCAGTATAGTGTGCTGTGTGACTGAGAGTGTTCTTCTAGGATCAGTCAACATATCCCAGTATACTTGTTAGGTCTGCCTGAGTGTACCAATTTGACCAATTGTTTTGGACAAAGGGGAATGACTGGAGATGCATCCTCCCAGGAGAATCATATCGTGACAAAACCATTTTGACATCAGGGGGGCCACCCCCAGAGCCACCCCAGGTGGCTCCTCAGGTGGCTCCTACCTTTACAGCCACCCAGGGGGGGTGGCTACAAGGGTGGCTTTGCGATGCAGCCACCAGGAGGGGGTGGCTCTGTGGGTGGCTCCCCGGACGTCAAAATGCGATGCAAGTGAAAATTCTTCCTTGTTGTTCAAGTAAGCTGCCGTCTGAGCCTTTTGCTGCCTTCCGTTGTATTGGAGTCCGTCCTGATCGACCAAACCTGCCGGGTGAGCCTTACCAACTTATCTCATGTTCCATGATTCTCCCAGCAGTAGTTATGAAAATCCCAGATAAGTTAACTTAACTTAAGTTAGTCAATTTAACTTAACTCATGTTCTCCTCCTAGAAATCCTTCCGGTGTGGCTGCTCAAATCTTGTTTTCATTTCATGGTTCGTTATGATATGAATGGCATTCATGATTCATGTTCTGTGATTTATGATTGATTGGCGAGTGAGTCCTAAATAATTCCACCCAGCCCTTTTGCGCGATGAAAAAAGGCATCCAAAAAAACATAGAAAAATCACTGACTACTCATGACTGCGAAGATCATTAGTCATGATTCAAACAAATGACTTGAGTCATGAGTTTGACAACCAGACCAAAAATACATTCAAACTTCACTTCCAGTCAGCAGCAGAACCACTCATGACTATACCATCCACACCGTAGTACATGATTTTGATCCTTAGGCCGTGTAGCTCGACTCTTATCTGATACAAGATTCATATCAGACCAAAACGATTTTCGCATCCAAGGAGCCACCCCTGGAGCCAGCGGGGGTGGCTTCAAAGATCGAGGGTGGATTTCCAGGAGCCATCCAAGAGCCACCGGGGGTGAAACAGGGTGGCTCCTCGGACGCGGGATCATATCTCCCAATGTCAACAAGCTAACCTCCAAGAGGTACATTCGGTATACTCAAGAATAGCATACAAGTATCCGAGGTAACACTGAGTTGTCCCAACTACCCACCCAAGATCTAATAGTAGGGTCGTCTCTCTTTGTGCACAGAAACGATGTTGCTGCAAAGCAACGGAGTGCGTTCCTAAGGCGATCAACGATTTGAGGCTGAGCCCTGGCGGAGAGCATGAAGAGTCATGACAAAAGCTTTGCTTGTGGAGCACTCACAAGGCCACATACAGTTATAAGTAAAGAGGAAGGTTAAGCATGAACAGCTGTCACGATCGCGTGACGCGTGCAAATCAAGGAATCCCACGAAAAGATGCATGATGAAAGGAATGTGAGCGCATGTTCCTGTTGACAGCTGAGCCAAGCGAGGATCTCCTCTCCGAGACCAGACTAGAAGAATGACAGTAGTTACACAGGCAGGCAGGAGTGTACTGTAGTCTAAAAAGTCAAAGCGGCAAACAGATTTCGGAGTCGAGTAGCTGAAGAAGAGTGGAGGCCAAATCCAAATTTGGAGGTCTGTGCCAAAGTTGTTGCGATGCAGTCTTGTGTTGGAAAAAAAGGAAAGAAAAAGAAAAAAGGATTGAACTCGCTGTACTTGTCATCTTGCACTGCACTGCACTGGCCAAGCTCCTTCTTCATCCTTGCTCACCATCATCTCCTTTGCGAAGAAAATCGAAGCAAAGACGGTCAGCAAGATGACATCGATCGATCAGCACGAGCCTTTGCGACAGCTGGACGCCGAACTCGACGTGCATCCCGCCATCGTCTCGGCGCTGATTCGCAGGGTCAGATCGCTCGTCACTCGTCTCATTGATCACGACGTCGATGAAAAGAGGATCACTGGCTCCGAAGGTCTGATTGATTCCAAGGTCATATCAGCCTTCCATGAGCTAGGAGGCGACTTCGGAGATGCTGTCCCCTACGCTTTGCTAGAGGCTCGCAAGATGTTTGAGCGAGATGTCGAGAAGCAGCCTCTCGACCACGGTCTCAACCGGAAGCGTGCGGTGGCATGCGAAGTCCTCGTTCAGCGTCTTGTCTCCCATATAGAGCGAAGTACCATCGAAAAGGGTTCCCTGAGTGCCAGCTACCATCTATGCCTTACCAAGAAGTTCCGCCGCTACGATAATGACGGCGATGTCACCATCCCCACTTCGGCACTCGAAGCTGCCATCGATCAAAATTGCGTACCGGTACTAGCATCGATCGAGGCTAGAAGGGCCACTCAGGCTATCTGGGAAGGCTCATTGGTGCAGAAATACTCGCCACACGGCTACACTTACTTTGTGCCTTACGACAGAAAGGACGACGGCGCCTTCCTATCGCACTTTCATCCTTCGCGCCTCGGGGTACCTAAGTACTCGTATGTGACCAACATTGTCCTGTGGATCTTGTTCCTCGCCATCTTCACCGTGCAGACGAGGACACTCAAATCGTTCGATCTCTTCGAGGGGATCCTGTGGGTAATGGCAGCAGGCTACATTGTCGAGGATGCTTCGCGATGGGTCAAAATGAGAGGGCTTGGCGCTATTGAATTCTGGACTGTGATGGACATCTTCACAGACGGCCTGCTATTGGTGTCATTCTGCTTCCGCGTTGCCAGCTTCATCACACACGGCAAGAAACACGACGCTTACGAGCTACGTGCATTCCAGTTCTTGGCATGCGTAGCACCGCTCATCTGGATTCAGCTCCTCAAGGTTGCGGATGGATTTGTCTACTTTGGTACTTTGACCGTCATCATCCTACGCATGTTCAAGGAAAGCGCCATCTTCTTCACGCTGCTTGCCTTGGTGATGATCGGATTTGGACACGGATTCTTGGCGCTGGATGCGGCCGACGAATCTCGAGTAGACAACGTGGTGGTCAAGATCATCGATGTACTGACCCAATCGCTTTTGGGCGGAGCTGACTTTGACTTAACCAGCGAAGATGCATTTGGATATCCCTACGGACACATCCTGTATTACGCGTACTGCTTTGTCACTGCCGTGATCTTGCTCAACATCCTGATCGCCTTCTTCGGAACGGCGTACAGCGATGTCGTAGACTCGGCCGACGAGGTGTACGCAGCATTCTTCTGCCAGAAGGTGATTGCCATGGTGCGAGCGCCTGACCAATTTGTCTACTTGCCGCCCTTCAACCTGCTGGAAGCCTTCGTTATTGCTCCTCTGGAATGGGTCGTGTCGCACCAGACATACGCCAAGATCAATTACACGGTTCAGTCGGTGCTGTTTGCGCCCTTCTTGATGTGCATCGCATTCTACGAGAGCAGAGCGGCGCGAAACGGAGGTTCAATTCGATTGCCACTACTCGAAACCGAAGATGAAGACCCAACCACATCGCTTCTCGGCGGAACGCATGAGGATCCGATTGTTCCCGAGATGGACGGCAGTGGTGGTTTGCAGATCTCTCGAACCAACTTTGAAGACATTGTCAGTAAGATGCAGAGCTGACCGACTTGAATCGCACAGAGTTAGGCAGCCCCGAAAGGTTCGAATCGAGCCAAGTGTCCTCTTCTTTTATTTGATGTTAGCCCTTTCGCAGTGTAGTTGAGATCGTATGGTTACAAAATCTGGGAAGGAATGAATCATTTTGCATACAATGCTGTCCATTGCCTGCTGACCTCGATAGCTCTGTTGTGTAGGGAAAAAAAAGACGAGCGCACGATAGATACAAGTCAGTAGGCTGTATGAGGATGAGACCTGATAGACACTAAGCGGATAAAGATCAGACTTACCCCTTCTCATCCTTCTTGTAGTGCTCAGCGACGTCATTGGCGAGCGGATCGTCCGGGTTGGGTGCCGAGAGCAAAGCCTGGACAGAGAGCAAGACGGTGCGAATCTGCAGGGCAGGGGACCACTTGTCCTTGAGAATGTCGAGGCAAATGCGGCCAAGTTTGTCAATGTTGGGGTGGTAGATCTTGGTGAGGAAGCGAACCTTGGGTGCGGACATGGGGTATTCTTCTGGAAGGAAAAGCTCGAGACGGAAGACACCACCTGAACAAGCGCAAAGGTTAGATGAAAGGTGAGGAGAGCGGTTGAGTAATCGACGAACTGCAGCGAGACGAGGCGGTGCAATCGGCTTACCTTCGAAAGGGCTCTGAGAAGGACCCGAGATGACAACATCAAAGTACCTCAAGTTGTCCTCATGAGGAGTGGCACTGATACCTGGTGCTGGATCAGCAATGAGCCTTTCGGTTTCCTAGAGAAGACGAGACAGAGCGGTACGCAGTGCCCAAGATACGGCGGCGGTTGGTGTGATAGCAAGTTAGCATTGTTTGTTCATGATGGAAGGTATGTCGGTCCAGACCACTTTGGCATGGCCAATTCTCAGAGAAGAGCAGGGACCGGAGAACCCACCTTGATGATACGTTTTGGAAGCGACATGGCTATCAAATTGCCAGTCGGAGGGCGTTAAGATGATGGTAAGGATCAGTGAGCACGATTGCACGTTTCAGAGCGAAGACGACGCGGCGCTGGGGTCCAAGTCGAGATAGTCGATGATGCCAACAAGCTGTGGTAGCTAGAGTAGAGTGCGGGGTGATGCGGAACGGAGATGTCTCTGAGAGTCGACGATGGATGTGGAAGTGGTGGACGTTGAAGCGGAAATAAGATGATTTGTCTGTAAATGTGTGTATGTGTACTGTAAGTGTTGTGAATGCTGAACACAACACCAGACATCACAGAATCACGGCATTGGAGCTGAGCACTTTGCGTGAAATCGGAAAAGGCTCCACAATAATTAGTTGGCTCAGGTTACTGTAGAAAGAAGGATCTGCCCGATAAGTGCAACACTTTGAATGATTTCGGATTCGAGTCGAGTAGTCAAAGCAATCGAACGAGGGCGGTGCAACAGCAACAAATTCACAACCTGCCAACAATTATTCACAACTCAGCCAGAGTCAGCACGGATGGCCCAAGCTCACCCGACACACACACACACACACAGAGAGAGAGAGAGAGAGAGAGAGAAGTATACACGCGATGCAGTTCACTTCACTCCTCCACCTAACTCCACACGAATCTCGATCCCCTTCCTTGAGACTTGGTCTAGCTGTGACTTGACATCGGACACGCCAACCTACCTTGCGTTTTGACCATCTCCGCATACTGACCACTACCGCAACCACCAGGAGCATACTCGCCAACAATCTTGCCGTACAAAACCAACGTCGACGCATGCTCGCACAGGATACCACGGACAAGCACCGACGCAGGCAGAACTCCTTCTCGATCAAACCAACTACCCGCATTTCGTCCACATCTAGTGATACTGGCGCCCTCCTTCACACAGCAAATATTCTCATCGCCGCAAGCGTTATTCTCCTGCTGGTCGGCTTGCTTCCTCTTTTCATTCCTTCCGAATCTTTATCACCGCTCGAGCCTCGCGCACCTATCTACCTACGCTTTCCTTACAGCTTTCTCTTCTTCCTACCTTTGTTGATCCCTCTTTCGACCTACATCGTCATCGCCCGCTGGACTGGAGAGAAGCATTATCGACACTCATAAGCGATGCCCTCCTCTTCCACCATTTCGTCCTCGGACAAGTCCAAGGTCAAGTCTGCCATTCCTTCTTCTGGTAACAAGATTATCACCGCTACCGTTGGCCGTGTCTATGCTGCCCATCCTAGCCCGTCCCAGTGGAGCTATGCCGGCATTGAAGGCGCAATCGCTTTCGTCAGAGATCTTCACAAGGCAACTTTCTACTTCAAAGTAGTCGATCTCAAAGGAACTCGTGGTGTCATCTGGGAGCACGAACTTTACGAAGGCTTTCAGTACAACCAGGACCGCACTTTCTTCCACTCCTTCGAGGGCGACGAGTGCCTCATCGGCTTCTCCTTTGCCGACGAGGGTGAAGCCAGCGACCTTTTCAAAAAAGTCTCGAACCGCTCTAAATATGCAAAGTCCAAATCCTCTTCCTCCAGCAGCAAGAAGAAAAAGGGTACTTCCGGCGGCAAGATCGACAAGTCTATGATCGGAGCTCCCTCCGGCTTCAAGCATGTAGCTCACATGGGCTTCTCTGCTGAACACGGCTTCAGCTCCGAGAACGTCGATCCCACCTGGCAGGCGCTCCTCGAGCAGCTTGGCAACCTTGGCATCAGCGAAAAGGACATTCGTCAGAACGAAAGCTTTATCAAAGACTTTGTCGGCAAACGCGGAGGTCCAGGCGCCGCTGCCAAGCCGCCTCCTCCTGCTGCACCAAAAGCAAAGAAGGTACCGCCCCCTGCTCCGACCAGCAAACGCAAGGCACCACCACCACCTCCAGCACCCAGGTCCCGCCATGCAGCTACGGCTTCCACTGCCTCAGCTTCTTCGGTCGCTCCTCCACCACCACCGCCACCAAGGTCAGGTGCAGCTTCCTCTGCCGCACCACCACCTCCGCCGCCTCCTCCAGCGCGTGCGCCAGCCGGCTCGAGCGCGCCCCCTCCTCCGCCCCCGCCGCCCATGCGGCCTGCAGCTGGTGGCAGCGCACCCCCGCCTCCACCTCCGCCTCCGCCTGTGGGAGGCAGCGGTGCACCTCCACCTCCCCCACCTCCTCCCCCTGCTGGCGGCTCTGCCCCTTTGCCGC
This sequence comes from Ustilago shanxiensis, assembly GCA_019972555.1. Classification (NCBI taxonomy): domain Eukaryota; kingdom Fungi; phylum Basidiomycota; class Ustilaginomycetes; order Ustilaginales; family Ustilaginaceae; genus Ustilago; species Ustilago shanxiensis. Next base: position 573,096 of record BPMX01000008.1, on the reverse strand, counting down.
CTGCTCAAGATGGTCGCGGCGCGCTTCTTGCCTCCATTCAGGGCAAGAGCGTTCACAATCTCAAAAAGACAGATCCGTCCGCAGCCCCTTCCGCCGGCAGAGCTGCCGTGGCAGGCGGTGCTGCAGCAGGAGCGGGAGCTGCTGCCGTCGCTTCGGGATCTGATTCTCCCGGTGCAGGAGGCGGAGATGGAGATCTTGCCAGTGCTTTGGCTGCTGCTCTTAGTCAGCGCAAGGAGAATATGGGTGACTCTGACGAAGAAGGCTCCGACGATGATTGGTGATCAGGCCATGCCTTGCCCTAACAGCATGCCAGGTTTCAGGGTTTATTCATGTGATGCTAATCTCCACACTATCTCCACACCATGTCATCTGCTTCAGGAAATCTATTCATAGTCATCGCATCAGAGCTCGCAGATTCTAATTAACGGCAACAGGCGCGGCAGCAGCAGGTAGGTTCCCATCCTGCTGAGAGCTCTTTTGAGGCGAAACGCGTGCTGCAACGCCGAGTTTGTTCCTTTCCAGAGCCTGCTTGATGAACTCGGCGCCCGTGATCGGCGCATACTTTTTCCGTGGACTTTGAATGACAATGTCGCTGCGTGCTTGGTTGAAGAAGGCGATTGAGTATCTTGGGCCCTTCGGCTCTCCTTTCCGTGGAAGTCTGACCCTGTGAAATGTCGACTTGAGTCGGTCGTCCGACCATCGCATTAGCTGATCGCCGATGTTGCAAACGATCCTGTCACTTCTTGCTTCCACATTTTTCCATGTGTTACCGTGACCGAAATCGCCTACAACCTCTCTTCCGGGACACACCTCGAGTCCACCCTCTCCGTCTCGTTGAAATAACATTGTCAGTACGTCGAAGTCCGCATGGCTACCTGCGCGCCAGAAATTGTCGCCGAATTCTTTGCCCTCTACACTGTGGTAGTGCAGCAGTCGCAGGGTGGATTGAGAATCGCCGACACCGGGATCCACAGTTCCTTCCGTGAAGGTCGAAAGCGGGAGACCCAGTCCTTCGGCAAAGCATTCCATCACTTTGACACTAAGCTGTTGGACGGCGTTCATGAAGCTCTCAGCCCTGGCACGGAATTTAGGGACATCGTCGTCCGAAGGCCAAAGGCCTTCCATGCGAGCGAATTGCAGCTGCATTGACTCCTTCTGGTCAGCGGTACCGGTAGAGGGTCTGACCTGAGCACCCTTCTCCCATCCCATATTCTTGCCGTTCAAAGGTGTCTTGGCTTTGACATCGTCAGGCAGGGAAAAGAATTCTTGCGACAACGCGAAAGCGTCCTGGATCTGCGAAGCCGAGATACCGTGATTGGACAGAGTGCTGTAAGAAGAAACATCAAGTACCAGTGGGTGTCAATTTGGGGATTTCTTAAAAGCAAGTCGCAAAAATCTGGACTTTGCATGTTTGGAGCACAATCATCAATGGCATCTGGAAGCTCCTTGCTTGCCAACGAAGTCTTTGATCAAGCTCTCGTTCCTACGAAAGCCCTGGTCGAACTTACAAAAAGCCAATGCGGGTGCTTGCGTCCATTAATTGGTCGATGATCTCAGCCCGACGCTTCTCGAAGTCGTGGAGAGAGACGCAAGGGACAGCGCTCTGGTCATCTGTCTGAAAGCTTGTCATGTTGGAGCTTCGATCCGCTCTTTCTGGAAGCAAAGAGTTCTGATGCAGATTCGGTCGGGATTGTTGACGAAGATAGCAGGCTTTTTATCCACAAAATGCACCGTCTCAATCCGCTCGGTGGCCCTCCCGAACGGCGTCCTGCGACTTTTTGTCGACTCTCAATGGAGTCAGATTACTGGTCAGGGATGTTGCATGGCAACGCAGACGTGAACCCTTTCGAGATAAGAAAGTGCGGGGAACGCGCGGGGCGCGGAAATGCCGCGGTGTGGCTTTACCCTTTATCTGAAGCGAGGATGTCATTCTAAGATCTTCTTGCCCAAACTTCCTCCGAGGCCTTGCTCAGAGCTGACATGCTTGCGACACCGTGAATTTGAGGGCTACTGACGTTGGACGCTAACCGAAGAAGAGCTTCCAACTTAGAGCTGCATGTTCGAGAACGATCTTGACTACTACCATCTTCTCCTCTATCTTTACCTCACTCATTCCTCAGCATCGACGAACATGCTCACAAGTACGATTTCAATCCTCCTATTGTCAGCTGTACACGCTAGTGCCTACAGGGAACAGATCCATCCTGAGTTTCATTCTGGCCTGTCGATCAACTCTGTACCCTCGAAAGACCGCGACCATTGGATGCGACTTGCAAATGCAGCCATATACTATCCTCCAGTATCGCATCCCTGTCCTCAAGCACCCTTTGGCACTGCCATTGTTAACACGACTTCAAACGAGCTGGTGTGTGCAATTGCCAATCGCGTCGGATCTACAGGCGATCCAACACAACATGGCGAGATGACGGCTATTCAGCACTGTACGAATGTGCTCCACAAGAGGGGTCTGACTGCGCAGCAGATTCTTGCTGCCTGGAAGAATTTCAGTCTGTATACCAACGCAGAGCCTTGCACTATGTGCTTGAGTGCCATCAGGTGGGCCGGCTTCAAGGAGGTGATCTATGGGACAAGTGTCCGGACAATCGCAGAGAGTAAGTGATCCGCAACAGCATTGGATTCTGTGAATGTCTTCACAATTTTCGAAACGCTACTGATAACCAAGATTCTCGAAAACAGATGGAAGAAATCAAATCTACATTCCTTCAAACATGGTACTCGAGAGAAGCTATTCCTTCGGCCATGCTACGCTGATGTAAGTTCTCTCCTTCGCCTTCGCCGACACCTACTCAGCTGCACGAACGAGTTCACTGATTGCTCGTTTCATTTGTTCATCAGGCTCGGAAATGTTCTAACCGGAGAGACGGATCCATTATTCAAGCATCAGTTCAATGAGTCTGCGCCTTGTCGTAAGTGGTTGCTTCTGTTCCAGGAATTGGCAAATTCGGACGCTCAGAATGCTTACTCTTTGTTTGTTTGTTTCTTTGTAACGTGCTCAGCTATTGGATGTCACAGGACGCGAGTGGGTGAAGCTAGAGTCAAGACGTGTGAGCCGATGACTGACTGGCATAAACTTGTGCATATCGCCCATCAGGACGATGACCGTGTAGGGGCTCAGCCCACATCAAAAACGCCGCTCCACATTGAATTGTAACCGTAGACTATCCTGCGTACTGTACAGTACAGTACTGTACAGTACCTCTCACAAAGCAATTTTCAATGTTTCGATTCGCTAATCTCCTGGGCAGTCACTCTCATCGCTGGGCCCAGACCGTGAAGAGCGATGATGTAGCAAGATTTTTGACCTGATATCAAAGACGAAGGAGCAGCCGCGGACATGACCGAGGGCCCGACGGCCGAGATTCCATGCCTTCATCCACGTGTGTTCTTGCGGGACCCGAATCTTCCTTTCAACACGCGCGGGGGCTGTCTACGTGGGGAAAGCCGGCCGTCATCGGATCGAGAAGCAGTTGAGAGACGTAAACACGGCCGTGAGCGGGAAGACCGCGGGATACGTAGAGATAACGAGATGCACCACATGGATAACAAAACCTGTCAGAGCACGCATCTGCCATGTGATAAGGAGGTTTGCTTATCAGTCGCCGTACTTGACAAGCGGGAAAATTTAGGAACAAAAGGTACGCGCCAGGTCTTGGCACGTCTGCCCGGAAATCAAGGCTGGAAACAGTCGGCGCTCGAAATTCGCGATAAGAAGAAATGGGAATTCTCAAATTGTACCCACAGTTGTATCTCATGCCACAGAATCTGCTTCGCAATACTTTGTGTCTCCGTTTCGCCTTCCTTTGCGATAGGCTTTCCACAGAGCCCTGGAGTTTTGGAAAGTCTGACAAGTAGAAGGGGATCGGGACTTTCGGCCATATCCGAACAGTTGAGTTGACGCGGTGGACATGAAGCAGCATGATTTACGCGAGGTTGCCACGCGACACAGGGCGACGTTTGAGGATAAGGGTTTGTGGCAAAGCCTATCACATCAAGCCGCATGTCCTATCAGAGTCCTGTTGCCGACAAGAAGCTTGAGGTATCCGACGTCCACGAAAAAGATATAAGTTCCACGTTTTATGCCACACCTTGTCTGCTTTTCTCCCATCCGCACCTTCACCTCTCGAACTGTATAAAGAATCATGGATGCAAAGCCCATTATCACAGTCGAGGAGGGCTCTCTTGCCTCCCTCCCGGCGGCTCCTTCTCGCACCTTCTCTGCAAAAGTAATGAGAGGTGTTCGCGCCCTTGGAACACGTAAAGCTTGGCTCGGAGACCACAACTACCTGGCTCTGTTCACACCCAGCATTCCTTTCGTTAACCGGAAGAATGCTGCTTCAGTACTACCCTTCTATTCGGTCGACACCAAATTACCAATCTTCCTCGCTCTAGTGCTTGGCGTCCAACATTCTCTCGCAATGGTTGGCGGTGTCGTCACCCCTCCACTGCTTATTGGAGGCGCAGCAGGAGCTAACCTCGGCCAAAGCGATACCCAATTCCTGATTGCCTCGACCCTGATCTGGTGTGCATTCGGAACTGCGCTTCAAGTTTCTCGCACTCGAATCTTCAAGACCAAGTACTACCTTGGAACCGGCATTGTCAGCGTGACTGGTGCTAGTTTTGCCACCATCTCGATCGCCCTTTCTTTCTTCTCTCAGAGCTACGCAAACGGATATTGTCCAGTGGCAGCAAATGGCGTGAAACTCGCGTGTCCGAAAGCAGTGGGTGCCTTCATGGGGACATGTTGCTTGTGCGGTCTGATCGCAGTAGCCATGGCTTTCATCCCTCCTAAGGCTATTCGAAAGCTGTTCCCACCACTCATTGTAGGAATGATGCTGACACTCATCGGTGCATCTTTGGTCAAGTCGGGTATTACCAACTGGGCTGGTGGGTCTGGTGCTTGTGCGACGAATCACGCTCTCAAGTGCACCATTGGCAAACAGAGCCAATATTGGGGCTCAGCCTCATTGATTGGACTTGGTTTTGTCTCGTTTGCCACCATCATTCTTTGCGAGATCTTTGGCAGTCCTTTCCTTAAGTCTGCCTCGGTGTTCGTAGGTCTCGTCGTGGGTATGATCGTTGCAGCTGCCACTGGATACTTCAACACCTCTATCATCGAAAAAGCACCCTCAGGTGCCTTCCTTTGGACCAGGCGATTCCCTCTCAGCATCAAGCCTGAGTTGATACTTCCTCTGCTGGCCGCTTACATTGTCATTGTGGCCGAGACGGTTGGCAACGTCACTGCATCATGCGATGCCTCCCGTCTGCCCATGGACGGTGGTGAATTTGAGTCTCGTGTGCAAGGAGGCATGCTTGCAGACTCAATCTCAGCCACCCTTGCCGGTCTAGCCATGGTTCCACCCCTTACCACCTTCTCTCAGAACTCCGGAGTCATCTCTCTCACTCGTAATGCTTCTCGCACAGCAGGTTTTGTTTGTGCAGGTATCCTCTTCCTGATGGGTGTCATTGGCAAATTCTCTGCGCTTTTTGTCGCTATGCCTTCCAGCGTTCTCGGTGGATTCACTACATTCCTCTTTGGTTCTGTAGCCGTGGCAGGTATCCGTATCATGGCGTACGCAAAGTGGGACAGGAGGGCAAGATTCATAGCAACAGCAGGTATGAGTTTGGGTCTGGCCAGCTTGACTGTTCCGAGCTGGTTCTCGTACTTCTTCACCTACAAGGGCCCTAACGCGGGGTTAAAGGGATTGATTCAGGCGATTGTCTTGATCGTCGAAGAGCCGTACCTAATCTCAAGCGTGCTGGCCATCTTGCTCAACGCCGTCCTACCAGCAGAGGTTGACGAGGACGAGACAACTACCGCGCCGCTCATGGACGACGACGCTTCGTCGAACGCTGGCTCTGTCTCGAAAGACGAGCCGATAGCACAGAAAAACACCACATCTCAATTGCCCGATCTCGAAAGCGGAGCTACGGAAGCTGCGAAGAAATCGTGGAACGAGCCTGGCACATTCTTCGGACGAACATAAGGTGTTTGACAATGGCCAAATTCCATAACAGTGCTCTTGTAAGATATTGTACAAATGCGAATCCCAATGTTTGACAAGGTTCGATGTTCTAGAAGTGTCCGTTTTCGGACTGTGAGGCTGTGAAGGTTGCTCAGAAGCAAAGATACTGCGATGCCCTGCTGGCAAACGCTTTGGCCTTCTGCTGCTTTGTCTTCTTTTCGTCCTCACTTGATTGATCCGATCCTTCCCTGTCCTCGTCCTCATCCTGCTCTTCCTCATCCTCGAGCAGGACAGGCAAGCGATCATCGCCCTCCTTGATCAGATCTCTCCTCTTCCTCCTGACATCCTTCTCGTACTGAATAGTATCAGTGTAGAGATCCATCTCCTCGATCGGAACGAACTTGGTCTTCTTCCACAACTTCCAGGCGACGAAGGCGACGACAAAGAATGCAAGCTCGATGTAGTACGAAAAAAAGTCGGACACGTTGAATGGCTTGAAGGCAGTCCAACCTTGTACAAGCATCATGATCGAGGAGCCGATGACGACAATGTAAGGACCCCAGGGCTGTGTCCAGTTCTTGTAGACGAGAGAATCTTGCTTGCCCTGCTTCACGATCGCCTTGCGGAAGCGAATGGACGAAACACCGATGGCAGCCCACGAAAGCTGGTTGCTGACTCCGACGAGGTTCTGAAGCCAGCTCCAAAGCTCACCAGCGCCGATGTAGCTGGAACCGAAGCAGAGACCGGAGATACTAGCAGTGGCAGCCAAGGCAACCCAAGGCACACGACTGCTCTTGGAGACCTTGCCCAAGAACTTTGGAGCCTGTCCGTTCGTTGCCATACCGTGAAGCACACGGGTACCAGCGAAAAGGGCGTGGTTACCAGCCGAGAGAGCCGAGGTCATAACGACGGCGTTCATGAAGCTTGCGGCAACGTGAGAACCAGCTTGCTGGAAAACCAGAGTGAAAGGCGAAACGGCGGCGTTCTTGGACTTAAGACCGGGTATGTTATAAGGAATGTCGATACCGATGATGAAGAGAGCGAGAACGTAGAAGATGATGATTCGCCAGAATACATTGCGGATGGTTTTGGGAATCGTCTTGGATGGGTTGCGAGTCTCACCAGCAGTGATGGATAGTGACTCGGTACCACCGAAGGCGAAAGAGGCAGTGACAAAGGATGAGACCCAACCACCAAAGCCATTGACGAAGGGAGCGTCGCCAATGGTCCAGTATCTGAAACCGAGGTAAGACTTGGACTGGTTGACACCGGCATTGACGACAATACCAACGATGATAAAGATAATGATGGTGCAAATCTTGAGGAGCGAAAGGAGATACTCGAGCTCGGCGTAACCTCGAACGGAAATGACGTTTACTGCGATGAGGAAGGTGAGCATGATGAGCGAGAGAGCCCAGCCAGGGAAAACGTCGTCCGATACCCAGAACTTGAGCAGAATTTGACAAGCGATGAGATCGTTGGCGGTGGAGACGGCGTCGTTGATCCAGTAGTTGAGATTGACGGAAAAGCCAAAAGCCTCGTCAACGAAACGAGTACTGAAGAGACCGAAGGCACCAGCTTGAGGAATCAAGGTGGACATCTCACCCATAGCAACCATGGTGAGGTAGACAATGACACCGACGATGGAGTATGAGATCAAGATGGACAAGGGACCTGCATTTGCCAAGGCTTTACCGGAACCAAGGAAAAGACCGGTACCGATCGTGCCTGCGAGGGCGATCATCTGAATGGTGCGCTCGCTGAGAGCACGACGCAGACGAACTTGCTGGAGAGCTTCGTCTGTGATGGGCGGATGAGCAGGGTTGAAGTCAGTGCTGGTAGTCTTGGAGCCAACTTTGAAGAGCGAAGAGTCGCCATCCTTGCTGGCTGATGTGGCGGACGAGATATTGGTGTTCATGGGCGGCCGAGTCTCTGGAACTTGGTCAACGACGATATCGTTATTGTAGTTGTTGTTGTTGACGTCGATGTTGTTCGACATGATGACAATTCACCCTCTGGACGTAGGGCAAGACGTTGATCAAAGCAAGATGTTGCGAGGGGGAAGGTGTTGGTGGAGGGGATCCAAGAAGAAGGCATACGTGAATGAAGACTTTTTTAAGATGTCGACTGATGCGAGCTGAGCCATGTGGCTATCTCGGCTGTTTTCATGGTGCACCACAGGGTCGGGAGCAGCTTCACATTCGAAGTGCAAAGACTCTGCTACAGTGTAGGCTAGAGAGGCGAAAGGTGGAAAAGGTTGGTAAGGCAAACAAACAATAAGTGGGATGATGGATTATTTCGTCAGCTTCAGAATGGATGGCGTGCTTGACGTTCGATCCTGCATGCAAGGACCCTGTCAAAGTCTGCATTGCATTGCTTTGCTACACCGTACAAAGACAAAAGCCGATTGTCGATTGATTGCGCACTTTGGAAAAGCGACCAAGAAGGCCAACAAGGGAGTGTCACAAGACAATTACAGTACAGAACGAAAGGGAAAGCACATTTTTTTTTTTTAGCCGATGATGTCGAATTGAACCGGCGAATTCAGCGAAATGGGAAGCGGACCTTCGGATTTGACGTGTTGACCGACGGCTGAGTTTTGATTTGATTTGATTTCAAGAAGAAATCCGCTCAAGTTTTTGACAGCAATATAGTGCAGTAGCACAGACACTGCCGAGTTCTGCAAGATCGAAGGAACCTCTACCACACTGGCTGGGAGCCGCTCACCATGTCGCCATTTGTTGCCACATGTCGTCTTCTGTCATTGACCACCTACAGTAGGTATCTTCTAGCGCATGTCATCGTGTTGCCAAGCATGTGGTAACGTGGTTCCTGCATTCGACATGATCCTTTGCCGCGTCCTGTCAAGGCATTGCAGTTAGAGATGGTCAAGGACGGTATATGTATATTCTGCCCTCCCACGGTCCGAGTTTGCCCGATTTGGAGTTCTCGCTCGTCTCGAGTAAAACTTGGGCCTTGCTGCCACCTGCCTCAGGTGGTACCTCATAGTCTTGTGCCTCGTCGGAGAAATTGAGAATTACAAAAGCCCTGTCACCGCCATCACCATCCTTTCCACCTTCTGGAAGCTTGACGTATTGGAAGAGCTTGTCATGTTTGCGATCAAGCAATCTAAACTCGCCTCGTCCCAGTAGTGATGCATGTTTCCTCCTTGTCAACAATGCCTTCCGATAGAAAGCAAGAACCGACTTGGGATCTGACTCCTGCGCAGCCACATTGATGCTTGTGTAGTTATCGTTAGTCCTCATCCAGGGCGTCGTCTTAGGGTCAGTGCTGAAGCCGCCGTTAGGCTCGGCACTCCACTGAACGGGTGTTCGTGCACTATCTCGTCCTTGCTTGTTGATGTCCAACAATGTCTTCTTTAACATCACCTCGTCCCCACCCGATCGAGTGACTGCATCACGATAGTAGTTGACTGCGATGACGTCCTTGTATTCCTCGTGTCCCCAGCTCGCGGGTACATTCGTCATCCCGATTTCCTGTCCTTGATAGATGTATAGCGTTCCAGTCAGTCCTGCCTTCATCAATGCGAGCATCTTTGCACTTGCACCAACGAACTCTGGCTTGTCCGAGGCATACTTATTTACAGCTCTAGGCAGGTCGTGATTCTCAAGGAATACTGTCGGCCATGCGTCTGTTCCCTCGGCAAACCGCTGCCACTTCTCGATGACCTCCTTCAGCTCTTTCAGAGTGAAGGGGTGGTTTGCATAGAAGTCATTGTCGTCGCGCCCTAGCTTGGAAATGTCAAATTGGAAGATTTGGCTCAGCTCGTTGCGTGAAGCCGAGATGTACCTAATAACGTCGTTGATGTCGGGAGTAGAGGGAAGTTCGCCGACCGTCATGGCGTCGTACTTGGCAAAGATGGCACCCATTTCCTGCAAATATTCATGCATACGAGGTCCGTTGCAAAAAACACTGTCTCCAACCTGCCACTCTGCGTTCGGGTCGGTGATGGGTGCATCAGGGAAGTCCATCGGCTTGCTGTAGAGATTGACTGTGTCCACGCGGAAACCGTTGATACCCTTTTCTAGCCAAAACTCGATTGTATCCTTGTACAGAGTACGACGACACTCGTCGTTGGACCAGTTCAGATCGGGCTGCTCTGGAGTGAACAGATGTAGATAGTACTCTTGGGTTTCTTCGTCCCACGTCCACGCTGACTGATTGAGAGCACCTCGCCAGTTGTTAGGTGGTCTTCTCTCTCCCGTTTTGGGATCGTACTTGGCGGGTCGCCAGATATACCAATTCCGCTTCGGATTATCTTTGCTCTTCTTCGACTCTTGGAACCAAGCGTGCTGGTCCGAAGTGTGGTTGATGACGAGGTCCAAGATTAACTTGATATCGCGTGAGTGGCATTCACGGATCAGTTCCTCCATATCCTGCAGCGTGCCGTACGGCGGGTAGACGTTCTGGTAGTCCGAGATATCATAGCCCATGTCCACCTGAGGTGAGTCGTACATGGGCGAAAGCCATATGGTGGTGACGCCGAGCGTCTTGACATAGTCGAGTGTCGAGATGATGCCCTGGATGTCACCGACGCCGTCGTTGTTGCTGTCCTTGTACGAGGCCGGCCAGATTTGATAGACGACTGCATCACGGAACCAAAACGTGCGCGAGTCCTTCGTTGCGGTGGTGGCTACGTCGCCTGATATCATCTTGTGCTGTGGACTGCTTACGAAAGGGG